>OX460427.1:0-265000 GCA_949786385.1 Onychomys leucogaster | reverse complement strand
TGTAAATAAAGTTCTGATTGGCCAGTGGCCAGGCAGGAAGTATAGGCGGGACAAGAGAGGAGAGGATTCTGGGAAGTAGAAGGCTGGAGAGAGACACCGCCAGCCACCGCCATGAGAAACAACATGTAAAGACACTGATAAGCCACAAGCCATGTGGCAAAATATAGATAAGCAGAAATGGGTTAATTTAAGTTAAAAAAGTAGATAACAAGAAGCCTGCCATGGCCATGCAGTTTGTAAACAATGTAAGTTTCTATATGCTTTCTTGGTTGGGTCTGAGCGACTGTGGGACTGGCGGGTAAGAGAGATTTGTCCTGACTGGGCCATGCAGGAAAACTCTAACTACATCTGGTTGATGTGGTTCATAGCTGTCATAGCTGGGAAGGAGTGTTGGTGGTCTCCCATCTCTGGTACTCTCTGGTACCAAGAAAGCTAATCCAAAGGGAACAGAAATGCAGGTCAGTTCTAGCTCAGGATACCATAGCCCTTTTATATCATGGGTTAAACAACAGTATTCTCTTTTGGAAATAGTTTCCTTTTCAGCTCTTTACAAGGGCACAGTGCTTTTTATCTTGGTGCTGTTTTGCTGTTCTCCTTTCTCCCTGCTACAAAGTAGGGAGGCGAGCAGGATGCAAAATAGGGAGGACACTTTGAGGCCTAAGTGCTTAGGTCTATGGGAAAATCTCACCTCTGGAGCTAGCTTCAGTGAGTTTAAATAGCACATGACAATTTCCTAACAAAAAGCAGTCATTCCACTGTAAAACTGAAGAAAATACCTTGTTCTGAAGAACCAGAGAAGGAAGAGAGAAGGAGTCCAGTTGCTTGCTGTGCTGTGTATTGAGAATGAGGACAAAAAGGAGATAATGATTTTTGCTGCAACAGAGTATTATCAGGGACAAAACTTGATTTTGAATTGTAAATCTCTGATATCTTCATATTTTGTAAGATCATGTCACATAGCTTCTAGAACCCATGATCAAAGAGATCAAGTCAACAAAAATATCTGCCTTTACCCATGGGTAACTTGAGATACTCTCTGGCTACACTTGGGGTGGGGGCCAAACTGCTTGAAGACCTGTGCCTGCAATTAGTGTGCGTCTACACCTGGAAGACATCCTGAACAACCCCAAGAATAAATGCCTTTTCACCTACAAACATACAGCACTATGACTGATACTCCCTACGAGAGGTCACTTGTTCCATCTTCTAGTTTATGTTTAGGCCAGGATTAACTATAGAAAAATATCAGGCACTTTCTTTTTAAGGCCTAGGTCAGTCTAGGGTGCCCTGTTACCACTGTATGAGACAACAACAACAAACATCTATATCGGAATATCTTCCATCTCTTCTTTGCCTTCCTCTCCAGAGAGTGCTCTGAGATTTTCCCCTTATCATGCTTTCATCCCCTCGTGAGCAACCACTAGGAAAGGGAAGGCCGTTGTACTGTCTGGCAGAACTCTTAGATCCCTGTTACCTGGCCTCTCTCATTAGGGACCACATTGAAGGAAGCCTATAGACACTAGTCACTAGTAACTACCCACACTAGGACCTTGAATCCTTTCAGACGAATGCTGGTGCTCAATTTACTTTCTCCTTTTTATGCAGCCATGTCCTCCAATCCATGGAATGATGCCATCCATATTTACTGTGGGTTTCCCTATCTCAATTAATTTAATCTATATAAATCTCACAGATAAGCCTAAAGGCTGGTCTGCTACATGATTCCAGATCCTTTCAAATTAACAATCTTAAGAAGCACAAGAATTATCTCAGCCAATTAATTTTTAGAAGGACAGAGTCAACATGCCAGCATTTTGCAACTCTGATAAATTAATGGATCCAGATATTTATTCCCAATTACTATTCATGGCACAACAAATTTTGAACATCTGACAGAATAACATCACCTATAAACTATTTGTTCCACATATGCCTGCTAGCTGGGATACAACATCCTAAAAAATTAGGAAACAACCTGATCAATGAACATCTGTGCTCAAACACCTCACTCCACCCAGAGCAGTGCTCTGAGGCTCCTAGTGCTGCAGACCAGGGACTGCTGAGGAGGCTGAAGAGGAAGAGGAAGTGCCTCTCCGTATGGCCTTGGAGCCTGGGAGGCATTCCCTTGTTGTGATCTTTGACTGCTCTCAGCGGCCTCAGAGGCAGAGCAGCCAGGACTCCTGAAGAGCAGTGGTGTCCCAGGGTCTTTGTGGCAAAGGAGGTAAAGGTGGTGTTGCTCTGCCCTGCTGGTCTTCTGCACCACTCAATCTCAGCCGCTGTGGCCAGCATAGAGCCTGGTGCTGGCACATGCCACGGCCATGGCCCCTGGTTCTTGCTTCTGAAGGGGTCTTCCTTGTCACAAGCTCCTTTGGCTGAACTCTTGTGACGATTTTGTTTTGTGTGGTCCTGTTCAAGATGGGGTAGCTGCAGCCACCTCCCGACGGGAAAATCCAAGGTGAGGAGAGCACTCCACTGCCAGGTTCCCTGTAGTAGGGAAGGATAATGAATTGGAAAACTTGGTCATGGGGAGAAGGATTTCTTCTTTAAAAGAAGTACCCTTCCTTTTCTCAGGGATCTCCATTTCAATTTATAATCACCCATTGATTTCCTGTTCTTTTTTAATTTCCTAATGTGCAAGCAGTTTGTTTACTTCAGGCTCCTTGTTAGAGATCCTGCTATATTTCAGACATTTAACTAGTCTGTTTTATGAATGTTTACACAGTGATGAGATGAAGAGGGGATTAGATAAGAGGAAGAATCAAGGATATATTGGCTCAACTCCATAATCAAAGGAGGGTTGAATAAAGTCCTTC
Organism: Onychomys leucogaster; assembly: GCA_949786385.1. Lineage (NCBI taxonomy): Eukaryota > Metazoa > Chordata > Mammalia > Rodentia > Cricetidae > Onychomys > Onychomys leucogaster. Next base: position 262,187 of record OX460427.1, on the reverse strand, counting down.
TTACAGCCCTGTGAAATGTTTAATGCTCAGTGATTGTACCTTGGCATCATTGGTCCTGGGCCTGGACCTTCAAAGTGACATGGCCAGAGATGGGGGTGGGGGAGACAGCTCTAGATTGTGTCATTCACTTTCCCCAAGAAATGTCAATCACTATCCTTTCTTATGCCTTGAGCAGAGCCTTTCCCCATTTGTAAAAAAGGTTCTAGATACTATCTAGGTTTCATGTGATTAATGGAGCCAGATAAGAATCCCTGGGGGCCACCCAAGCAGCCCTGTACCAACCAAGAAACCTAGCAAGGAGCAGCTTAGGTTCGACCCATAAAATATCCTTTATGTGTTCTTCTATATTTTCATAGATGTTTTATTTTTAATAGTGTATGTGTGTGTGTGTGTGTGTGTGTGTCTGTTTGCTTGTCTGTCTGCCTGTCTGTATATGGATATACGCATATGAGTTCAGGTGCCCTCAGTGGCCAGTGGAGTCAGATCCCCTGGAGACTGGAATTACAGGCAGTTGTGAATCCAACTCCAGTCCTCTGAAAGAGCAGTATGTGCTCTTAATCACTGAGCATTGCTCCAACTCCCATGACCTTATAGACAGCATTACAGTTGGGTCTTGCTTATTCCTCCAACTAAGTCCCTGCTGTTGAAATGTTTGAGCCATTTTTAGAGTGATTGCCTACAAAGTCTGTACCTTGTAGTGGTCCTTGTCTTGTTCTCTGTTTGCTTTTTCTTCTCTTTTAAAAATTATTTTTGCAATAATTTTATTTCTTTTACTAATTTGCTGTACTTTGATTTTGATAATTTAGAGTTTTACTTTATATTTTGAGTTTAAGTAGTGAATGTCACTTCATGGAATGGAGTTTCTGGAAGTTTCTATTACTGTGTCTTCATATTTACTGATTCATAGTATCTAATCTTTAATCCCATGTAGTGAAAACTTCACTTTAGATAGTGAATGCTATTTTTATCTCTAGAAGTTCTGTTTGGTTCATTTGTTTAGATTTTCTATTATGTTAATATTTTCCTTTAAATATTTGAATACATTTAATACCTGTTTGATGTCTTTGCTTGCTGATTCCTTCATTTCTATAAAATATGGGTCTGTTTCTGTTCATTTCTTTTCTCCTACTTGTGCATTTTATTCTCTTCCTGAATCCTCATGCATTCACAAAGGGTTTCTTCACTGTGGCTGGTAGCTAGAGAGTGATTCTAGCCCTATGTGAAATCTGAAGTGTTCACATTACAACACTGCTCTCTGTTCTTTTTCTTGCAGTTATTCATATCTCAGCAAGACCAATAGCTGTTTCAGATTCCCACTCTTGTATCATATTCTACAAGTTGCTCCCATGCACAAAGCCAGGACAGGAAGTGTAGCTCACCTTCTTTGTTTACCATCACACTATTATCATCCTCAATTGTTTATTCTTCAAATGTCTGGGTGGGAAAGGTGATATTGTTATCAGTTGCTTAATTGTTTATGACCAGAGAGTTTAAGTCTAGACTCTATTACTCCCTCATGACCAGAAGCAGAACTTCCATAAAGTCCTGTGAAGTGACGACCATGCAATGAGACTTTAGATATGTAAGTGAAGAGGAAGCAGTGTAAAAGGAGATGCTAAGGTAAAACTACACAGTAAAATCAGATAAAAGGCCAATCCCCGAGGAGCTTCCTGTGTCTCTTTGCTGATCTCCATAAGCGTGTCAGAAATCGTCATAGAAACCAGAAGAAAGACAGACACATGATCAGAATCTGGGGAAAATTGCCGTAGCAGTACAGATCAAGGAAGGCTGGGCTAAAGAGGTCGTGGTAAAGAAGGAAGCCTCAGAAGTGTTCTAAAGGGGGTAGGGATGCAACCACATGAGGGCTTGTTTATTACTCTCTCACAGAAAAAGCATTATACACTTTTCTCTGCATGTATATATCTCCTTTCTCTACTTTCCCCTTTCCTGCCTACTCTGGAATACCCATAGAATCCTTCTATTCCTAAAAGCTTCCTGTCCTATGAAACTTCCCTCATTTACATTAAATTTGTATGACCTTTGAACACTTGTCTTTTTTTTCTTGACCTCTGTCAGCAAGAATGTTTTTTTTGCCTTTATTATATTTTGATTTGTGCCTTAGTGAGCACTCTTTCATTAAAATCATCCCACAAAATGTTACTGCCTCTGACTTGCTATCAGAAAAGCAAGTGCCCAGGTATGTGCCTTCTATGATACAACTGTAAATATACAGTATCCTTTGAGGTACCTCTTCCCATACATCCAAAGGTCCACTACACTTACCCAGCTAGTTTACTAGTACTGGTATGTACCTCTCCCTTATGATCAGATGCCAGGTACACAGTCACATACTCATAAACACACTCAGGTACACTTGTTTGTAGGAATGCATGCACATACTCACTCATGAACTTTTAGCTAACTGTCAGGTCCTTCAAGGTATCCCCCAGACAACCAAAGCCCTATTTACACACAGCCATCGGTGTGCTGCCTTACTAGGTGTCCATCTCCTACAGCAACATACACACAGACACACACACAAGACACAGACACAGACACAGACACAGACACACACACACACACACACACACACACACACACACACACAGAGATCTATGTTAGGTTCTGCTGTTCCCACTCCATTAGAGCCAAAGCTGTCTACTCAAGTCATGATAGTACCCCTTCCCCTACATCCAAAGGTCCACTCCACTTACACAGCTAGTTTATCAGCATGTAGCACCTTTCCTATGATCAAGTGCCACAGTCACACACTCAGAATCACACTCAGGCACGCATGCTCTCACAAACCCTTTCACATACTCAGTGAACTCTCAGCTAGCTGTCAGGTCCTAGAAGATAGCCACCACACAAGGAAAGCCCCACATATACTTCTAGGTGTCAAGTCCTGTGAGGTAGAGGTATCGCCCATACAACAGAAACCCCACATATACCTCTAAGTGTTAGGTCCTGTGAGATATCCCACATAGAGCCAAAGCCCTATTTATACACAGACAACATCTTCTCCTGCTAGGTATCTATTACCCACAGCCAAACTAACTCTCTCTCTCTCTCTCTCTCTCTCTCTCTCTCTCTCTCTCTCACACACACACACACACACACACACACACACACCCTCTCATACATGCACACGCACACACACATGCACACTTGCACACACATACACAGACTCAAGTGTTTATGAACATACACCTGCTATGTATACCCTGCTATGTATACCCTGTACTAGAGCCAAAGACTCCTAAATACACGCTATGTGACTAACTAGTCCTCAAGGCATTTCGTCCATTACAGGCTAAGCTCCCCTTACACATACCTGGTAGTCTGGTCTGGTCTGCTACACTCATCCATATGTACACATATAGACACACACATATCTATGTACATATGTACACCTAAGCCCATGTCCTGCTAGGTCTACCCTCACCTAGAGCCAAAGACTCCCAAATACGTGAGATTTGATTGGTCATTAAAGGTATTGTCTCCACTAGAGGCAAAACTTCCCCCTATATGTAGCTAGGTGCCTGGTACTGTTACATAGCCCCTCATCCACAAGTATACACACACACACACACACACACACACACACACACACATGCACACATGCACCTAGGTGGCAGATCTCTTAGATTTTCAACTGCCTTAAAACCAAAGCATCCAAACAGGGCTGTGTCACCTTCTGTTAGGTCCACCTTTTCCTACAGCCAATATTCCTCTTATACAGCTAGGTATCATGACCTCCTAGAGATCCACTGCCATACAGTAGAGTCCCATGCACAGGGATAGGTGTCATATCCTCCTAGGAACCACTTACCTACAGGCAGACACCCCAGACACAGCTCCTACATTCATATAAGGCAAGTGACAGGCTCTGGTATTTATCTCTACCCTTACAGTCAATGTTCCATATACATAAACATGGTTAGGTATTAGGATCTGCTAGGAACCTATCCCTCCTCACCAAAACACCAGATTCACACATACAAACATACAAACACAACACACATGCATGCACACATGCATGTATGCAAACTATCATGCATGCAAGCTTGGAGGAACCCTTACCAGTTCTCACTAGTTTTTTTCTTAGCCCTGTGGAAGGAGCTGTGAATTTAGGAGAGGTGTACATAATATGATATGGCATCTAACTCTGTGTGTGTGGCATTGCTGTAGAAGAGGGGATTTCTAACTGCACCTGATAAGTAGCATGTATGTATGTATGGCATGGCTATAGGGTGGGTGGGACTGCGTTGCTACCCCTGTCACCTAACTGTTTGTGTGTGGAGAGATGTGCTTTAATTGTTGTGCGGTGATACCTAGTAGGTCTTGACACCTACCCTATAGCCAAAGACCCTCATACACATATATGGCTCACTCTCAGGTCCTGCTGGATAAACCCTCCCTTAGAGCAAAAGCCAAACCTATACAAATCTCAGAACATGCTATGTATATCCCCCTATAGTCAAAGAATCCACATATGACTAGAGTATCATGTCTTGCACAATATCACCTTGCCTAAAGTAAAGCTTCAAATACACATTCATGGCTAGGTATCACATCATGCTAGGTACCCCATCCCCTACAGCCAATGCCACCCATATATACAGGGTTGGTCTTAGGTCATTCTGACTGTCCCCTGCCTTACAATCAAGGGTGTTGTCATCTCTCTCTCTCTCTCTCTCTCTCTCTCTCTCTCTCTCTCTCTCTCTCACACACACACACACACACACACACACACACACACACACACACAACCTGTGCAGGTCCTGCTCTAGCCAATCCTTTTTACACATATACAACTATGTGTCTGTTACTTCTAGACACTTCCTCCTCAGTATTAAAAGCCTCACATACACACACAGGGCTAGGTTTCAACTCCTGCTAGGTATACTCCTAGGAGGAGCTCAGGAGGACATTGCTATCTGTGTAAGAGGAATATACATACAGCCAAAGCTTGACACAAAAAGTGTCAGGTACTGTTGGTATCCCCTCCCCTCAATATTCCTCCATGTTTTTTTGTTTTGTTTTTCAAGACAGGGTTTCTCTGTGTAGCTTTGCACCTTTCCTGGAATTCACTCTGTAGACCAGGCTGGCCTTGAACTCACAGAGATCCACCTGGCTCTGCCTCCCGAGTGCTGGGATTAAAGGCGTGTGCCAACAACGCCTGGCTCCTCCATGTTTTATACTTACTTCAGGAGTTTGGGAGCCAGAAACAGCTGATGGAGATGACCTCTGACATTTGTCTCTCTGGATATGGGTTCTCTCATTATAATCTTTTCCACATCCATCCATTTACACAGAAAGTTGGCTCAAAAAAAGGGTTATTGTGCTGAGTGTCTGAAACTAGGCCTGAGGTTTTGCAGTTGCATGAAGGTTACAGGACCCATTTCTTTATTAATAGCTAATGTGGGAGACTCAGGCACACGGTGGGTAGCTCTCCTGTAAATTCACCACTCTAAATGTCAACATAAAAACCTTGACCCTGTAAGTTGTTATGGTGAGCTCAGTCTGAGAGAAACAACAACAACAACAACATACTACTTCAAACATTGTTGGCTTAAGTGAAATTCCATGAAAAATCCACATACAGTCTACTGGAAGCAGTTAATATACCTGTGTCCATTACCATAGGGAGCTCAGAGATCTCTAGTCTATCATTGTAAGTTTTTCTGTTACATTTGTTAATATTATTAAAGGGGCAAGGGTCCGTGAATCAGATTTGATGTGGAATGTCACTACTGTCATATGGGTTTATATACTTGATCCCCAGAAGGCAGTGCTGTTGGGGACACTGTGCAGTCCTTGCACTTAGGACTTGACAAAAAATCTTAGGTGATGGGAGAAACAGGGGAAGAAAATGTCATGGAACCAGTTACATCACACTCCTGACGTACATCCTACAAATTTCCATATTCTGTTCCCTTGTAAGTCTGAGGTTAGAGAAGCTCTCCTCTCACAAGCAAATTGTCTAAAGCTACTTGATCACAGCCATGAGAAGAATTAGTGTAGTTGTTCAGGATGGAAAGGGAGAGGAGGAAACAACAACAAATGCAAAACTACTGCTGGTTTTCTTGAGCTGTGATTGGCCCATTGCATGTGACATCACAAGGACTCGCTGTGAGGCAAGCTAGATTCCAGTCCACATAAGGCACTCTCTGAGGCTGGGTTTTGTCCTTATGCTATAGAAAAGGAGTTGGTTGGTGGAGGAGCAGTTGGACTCAGTCATTTCTCATAGACTTGGACTTTGCCAACTAGTTGGATTCCTGTTTGGCTTTTGGTCTTTGGCATTTTTTGACTGATTTTTTTTACCATATTCATTTGTGTTTTAAAATGTGCCTGTTATTTCTACTCCTTCACTGACTGAAATTTTCCATTTTTTTCAACCCCATTTCTTTGTCATCGTGAGCTGTGCTCTGATTTATTTTAAGCATTGGTGGTATGTTTGTGCACAATGAGGAATTTGATCAGGACTTCATAGTCCTCTTATAGTGAACTGTGCTGAATATTCACCAGCCCTATGTAACTTCCATGTCATGTGACCAATACTTCCTGTTATACAAAAAAACTCATCCCTCGTTTGAATATGACCACAGTTAGACAAAAATGAATATTTTTGTGCTTGTAGAACTGGATGGTTTATAATAAAACTTTCTCTAGTTCCATGTGTGTCTCTGGCAGTGGCATTTCATTCCTTTTCATGGGTGATTATGCCCACTTGATGTTTTGACTATGCTGTGCTATTTGTCGATTTTTCTATGTGCATTGATTCTTTTGTTCCTAGCAAAGGCATCTTGATCATGAATGGTCTTTTTAATGTGCCTTTGAGTATGAATCAAAATATCTAGTACTCTCATGGAGGATTTCTCATGTTCTTAGTCATGGACCCTGCCAGATACTTGTCTCTTTCAGTGTGTCTTTACTTAGAGAATACTTTTCTTTATGAGAAGAGTTTGTTTTATGAAAAGATTCGAAAGAATTCCTTCCCTCAGTTTTAGGGACAACTGGAAGACTTGCGGATCATTATTTAATTTCTTTAGATTGTTGGATTCATCTATGAATTTTCCTGGTAACAATGCAAGACATTGTTAACTCATTGGTCTTTCAGATTTTGTTGCCTAGTTTTATTATTTGGACTTTTAAGTTTTCCACTGATTCTTGTATCTCTCTTTGTTGTATGAGTTTGTTTCTGTAGTGGGGAGGAAGGTAAAGATGGGAGGTTATAGAGGGGCTGTGATGCTAGGAGAGAGCTCCCTTTCAGACAAAAGAACTCTAGTAATGATGGCCACTCAAGTGGGAGACTGAAGCAGTTTGATCCCCATCAAATAAAGTATGTTTCCATTGACTTGAAGATATCTTTGGGAAGGGAAGGTCCCATACAACCAAGAAGCAGGCTTATTTAATATGAGACCTGTACTACATGACAGAGGAAGGGATCTGGAATTGAGGGTACTTGCAGGAGTAATTGTTTCTATGGTGGATGTGCATCAGACAGACATAGTTGATGTGTGACTGTGTGACAGCAAAAAATCTGCCTCGGCTTCTGGACAACTCGGTTGGTGAGTTGTGACAACATGTTCACAAGGGCCAGTTGACCTCTGTAGAGACCCCAGATCTGCAAAGCTTAAAAACATAAATATCTGGGGCTGGAGAGATGGCTCAGTGGTTAAGAGCATGGACTGCTCTTCCAGAGGTCCTGACTTCAATTCCCAGCAACCACATGGTGGCTCACAGCCATCTGTAATGAGATCTGGTGCCCTCTTCTGGCCTGCAGACATATGTACAGGCAGAACACTATACATGATAAATAAATAAATCTTTAAAAATAAAACATAAATATGTCTCTTCAAGTCTCCTGCCTTTTGGTGAACTGGTCCTACAGTATTTTCTAAAACAGTAGATTAGGCAGTTAAAAAAATATATATAAAATGAGGAACATGTTGATATATGCAGGCATCAGGCAGGATGCTTCAGAACACTGCTGACAGTTACTGGAATAGGGATTCACATTCAGGCAGATGCTTCAGGGGGAAATCAGATTAGGATGGAGGCTGCCAGATCTGGAGGCTGAACCATACAGAGTTAACAATGGTACTGCAGTCAAATCACCAGGGCTTTGGTTGTGCCACACTTATTCTGGCTATTTGTCATCTTAGGTCTTACAAGGACACACAATTCATATGTAACACACTGAAACTTATATTAATATCAAGATCTCTCCTATCCAGCATGAATAAGAAAAACAAGGAAACTTTCTGGGACATTTTCCACAAAAGATCTGAGGATAAAGAGCTAATATGAGACCAGGAAGAAGGCCATGATGGGAACATCTGGACTAATAGTGCCAAATGCATATAAATACATACACACACACATCTGATCAAGGTATCTCATAAAAACCATGAAAAATTAGAATGAAAACTTTCAAGGAACACCATCAGAGGCACCAATGTAATGGCAAGACTGTAGCATCAGAAGACTTCTGGGTTAACACTAGTAAAGGGGGTGTCCATATAGAAATGTTTATCAGACTAAACCAAATCACAAACCAAAACAAACTCACCAAAATATTCAAAATGATAATAGATGGATTGAGCCAAGTTCAGGTGAGGATCACATCTCTCATCCAGTGTGTTAGGGTTTCTAACTCTGCTACCAATGTCAAAGACACACACAGGTACCACACTCACACACATACAAAGGGACACACACAAAGACACATAAACTGAATGTCTCCTGACAATTGTACCCATGAGCTTCTTTGAAGTAGAACATGAAAAACAAACTCTTCATTGATGCCTTAGAGACAAATTCAAGTCTCTGCTATGTTCTTATAACATCCCAATTGAAATCACTCAATTAACTACCAGGTGAGCCACTGATGGTTCTGTTCATACCAATCAACATGGCACACACCACAGAGTAGAGAATCTACACAAAGATGCAGTCTAGAGAGATGTATCAGGGTGTACAAGCCTGAATCCCTGAGTTCAGATCATCTGTACCCACTTAGAAGGCTGGGCATGGTGGCAGAAATCTGTAGCCCTAGAATTGGTGGGCACAGAGACAGGAGCACCACTGTGACTCTCATCTAGACATTATATCCATAATGATTTTACCCAGGTTGCATGAAAGTCTCTTTCTCAAAAGTTAGGTGAAAAGTGATAGATGAGGGTACTGGACATCATAGATCACTGTCTTCATGATACACTCAAGGGTAAGCACACCTGTATTGAAAGGCCCACACAAAACACACATATGCTGGTGGAGTGGGAACTGATAGAATATGTTGTATGAAAACATCTATTTTCACTTAAAAAAGTTTCAATTCTTATAAATAAATTTCTAAGTTTACACATAACCATAATATGTTACATTACATTATATTAGTGTATTTGAGACATGGATTCATCTCTGATCTTTTCCTTTAAAAAAACATAAAATGGTTTTGGTAAAACATTTGTTAAATGATTGTTTACTAAAGCGTTAAACAGGCAATTCACAAAAGTATTTGTCAAAATGACAAAACAATCTGCGTTTGCTGCCTCATTAGCCCTAATGAGAAACTTTTAAAAATTAAACAATTTCAAATTTTCTATTATGTTTTAAGTCCTTAATAAAGTTTTAAAAAATCACTAGGCATTTTTGAGATTATGATAATTATGTCAATTTCTCCCTACCCCCAGGTTTTCTCTAGGAAGTAGTTCACCAAAGACTGACATAGTGCTGGAAGTACTTTGACATATTCAAGACTCTCAGTGCCTCAAATAGACCCCAAATGTCATTGGGCATGATTTCTTTCTGAGAAATAACACTCTCCCCAAACTGGAATGTAAACTTCACATCTAAGAGTCAAAGACTCTGGGCAGGATAAAATTTAGGCACTTCCCATCAAATCTTACAGCCTGAATTCAGTTCCCAGAGCCCCCATGCATGACAGGAGAAAACTGACTCTGGCACCTGCATAAATGTGGCCTGGCGTGTGTGCACTCATGCATATATATGCCCACAAAATTTAAATGAAAAACCCTGATATGTAGGAATTAAACCTGTTGAACACAATTGCATAGTCTAATGAATTTAGATGCACTGAATAAGGAAAGAAAGAAAAAATTTCAAATCAAAGTCATATGGGATGAAAGCAAATTCCTGTCCAGTGGATCTTCTCATGGAAAAGTTTGACTTCTGTGTATATATTTATTGTTTATCTATTCTCCTACTACCCATCATCTTTCAGCCTATAAATTGTCTACTGTTTCTTTATAAGAGCATTTCCTTAGCACCTTGTTGTATAAATTCCCTGAATAAATAACCATCTTATAGACCTCTCATTTCTCTGAGGTGTTTTTTTTTAATGAATACTACCTACTGTGGTGGTATTGTGTTCCCCAAAATATTGTGAACTCTAATAAACCTATCTGGGGTCAGAGACAGAACAGCTACAATATTAAACATAGAGATTAGGCAGTGGTACACATGCCTTTAATCCTAGCATTCCAGAGGCAGAAATCCATCTGTTCAAGGATACAGCCAAGCATGGTGACACAGCCTTTAATCCCAGAAAGTGAGCCTTTAATCCCAGGGAGTGATGGTAGAAAGTAGAATAGTATATAAAGCATGAGCACCAGAAACTAGAAGCATTTGGCTGGTTAAGCATTTGGCTGGGTAAGCGTTTAGGCTTTTGAGCAACAGTTCAGCTGAGATTCATTCTGGATGAGGACTCAGAGGCTTCCAGTCTGAGGAAACAGGATCAGCTGAGGAACTGGCGAGGCCAGGTAGCTGTGGCTTTTTCTGTTTCTCTGATCTTCTAGCATTCACCTCAATAACTGGCCTCGGGACTAATTTTATTAACAAGACTCTTTAAGATTCCTGCTACAACCTACTCTATTGCTTGAACTCTGTGATTTAGGTGTTCTCCTCACTGTAAAGGAATCTGTGCACATGAGTTTCAGACAAGGTCTGTGCTGTGTATGGCATGACAGTGCATGTGTGTTGCATAGAGGGTCTTGTTGCTTCAGCCTTGTTGGTCTGTACATTTGCAATTTGTATAAAAGTTTCAAAGAGCAACAAATGTCTTTTCAAACAGAAGCCATTCATGACTAAGAAAAATTTTGACATAAATTTGTTTGTTTTATTTGTATCTCATTGTTCCACTTACCTGCTTTTAAAATATGCTTATTCATAAAAATGCACATTTTTCCTTTAAAAATGACCAACTTCTCAGTTATTTTTAATTCAACATGAAAATATTTTAGCATATTGCTATGATTATAAAACTCTGCCTTTGGTTGAGTTTCCACTTCATTGCCAAATACATTACACAGGCTTCCATGGAGCACTGGAGAAGTCAAAGGCCAAAGAACATTCCCCCTAAACTCAAAGACAGGACCATCTCTTTGTCCTCCAGCAGCTGGTAAGGAGCAGGGCTGGGAGGGCGCCCAATCCTGAGACCTGTGTGATTCCCACCAGGTTTTACCATGTCCTTCTCACACTTTAAGCAGTGGTTCTCAACTTTCCTAATGCTGTGATTATTTAATACAGTTCCTCATGTGCTGATTCCCAAAAGTAAAGTAATTTTTGTTGCTACTTCATAACAGTAATTTTGCAACTGCTATGAGTCATAATGTAAATATTTTTGGAGAAAAAGGTTTGCAAAAGGGATCACAACCCACAAGTCAAGAAGCTCTGCTTTAAGAATTGATTGGGAGAAATGAAGTATGTTGGACCATGGATTTCTCTGACCTTATAAGGCATGTCAGTCACAGAAGCAAGATACTACTGGCTGTTTTGAATCCCTTTGCCCTTCCATGCCTGACACTCAGCAGCAGGCCCTCCTTCAAAGGTGACTAATAGATTCACCTGTCTGTAAACACCTTGACCACAAGGATTCATATTTTCCTGTTAGGCCATATGTCTTTTTCCTAAAGCTATATGTGAGCTCCTTGTAATTATCAAAGTCAGCATTTACTACCACATATAATACTGTTTTAATAGTTTCTATTATTATTATTATTATTATTATTATTATTATTATTATTATTATGTGTTTTAATTTTATACATCAGCCATGGGTTCCCCTATCCTCCCCACTCCCATCCCTACCCCATCTTCCCCCCAGCCCCTCCCCTCCATTCCCATGTCCTCCAGGACCAAAACACCCCTGGGGATTTATTTAAACCTGGTGGATTCAGTACAGGCAGGTCCAGTCCCCTCCTTCCAGGCTGAGCATGTGTCCCTGTGTAAGCCCAAGGTTCCAAACAGCTTATGCACTAAGGACAGGTCCTGGTCCAACAGCCTGGGTGCCTCCCAAACAGATTTTAGTCTATTGATACAAATTTAAAGTTAATTTTGTTATACTATGTATATATTTCTAATCATGTTTAAGGTATTGTGTTTGTATAGCTCATTTTAAATTGAAATGGATAATTAAAAATAGATTAATAATTAGTCATCTACAATAATCATACTTGTAGCCATGTTAGGTAAGTCTTCTAGGTATACACAGAGATATTTCAGATAGATAGGTAATCTCCAAACACTTCAAAGGTCTACAGAATATGGCATTTAAACTATTTTTAAGATTTAGACTTTCTGGACAGTGAGACATGTCTGCTCCTGGAAGCACCGATTTACTTCAGAGAGGAGGATGGGCATTGAAGACACTTCATATGGAGTTTATCTTCACCTTGGCAAAAATAGCCATTTGGGCAAGAAACTGTTCTTGCCTGGACTGCTCTATCAACTGGACATGCAGGACTCATAGAAAGGTGACCACTGAACTTTGCTTGACAAAATGGTCCTCAGGCTCCTGCTTCACAGAGGAAACTGCCAGACATTCTTCGGGACACTAAACAATGTAAGTTTCTGTGTGCTTTCTTGGTTGGGTCTGAGCGACTATGGGACTGGCGGGTAAGAGAGATTTGTCCTGACTGGGCCAGGCAGGAAAATCTAACTACACTGTTCCATTTCTTTAAAACTTCCAGATACATTAAGATATATCCAAGCCAGGCAGTGGTGTCACACACCTTTAATCCCAGCACTTCGGAGGCAGAGGCAGGCAGAGACAGGAAGATCTTTCTGAGTTCGAGGTCAGCCTGGTCTACAGAATGAAATCCAGGAAAGACACAAAGCTACACAGAGAAACACTGTCTCAAGAAACCAAAAAAAAAAAAAAAGAGTGTATTTTGGGGCTGAAGAGATGGCTCAGAGGTTAAGAGCACTGACTGCACTTCTAGAGGTCCTGAGTTCAATTCCCAGCAACCACATAGTGGCTCACAACCATCTGTAATGAGATCTGACGCCTTCTTCTGTATACATAATAAATAAATACATCTTTAAAAAATATATCCTGAGGCACCTTTGTATCAGCTTTCACATAAAAATTACCTTTCATGTCTTTGAGAACTTTGACAATGGTCTTCAACTTCAAGATTTTTCCCAATTGTATTCTAAAATATAGGATAAGGAAATGTATAAAATATTACAGGAATTTGTGCAAAACTTGATTTACTATCTTCAGTGATCCTTAGAATATTTTCTGTTTTAGTTACCTCATTCTGCCTCATTCCCAATAGGAATTCCAGAAGAGCATCAATAAACCAAACCAAAACAAACCAAACCAAACCAAAACAAAACAAAAAAACCAGTTGTTGCCTTAAATTAAAATGTGAATGAAAATTTACCTATAGCAGTGAGGTTCATATATGTCTCCAGCATCACATCTTTGTAGAGATTCTTCTGTGAAAGATCCAGCAATGCCCACTCCTCCTGAGTGAAGTTGATGTGCACATCATTATAGGTCATGGCATCCTAAAATATGCTGTACATAAGTATGCCATACCTATGTATAAAACAAAAAGCATGATGCTGACAACATTGTAAATGCATGGTTCTTTGAAAATATAGTCATATAATTCTGGTGCTTCCCACCCTTATTCTATAACTCAGAAATTATAATATCATCATCAATTTATTTTAAAATGAAACTGAATTGCCTAATAACAGTCATAGAGACAAGCAAACACACCAACAGCACTGAGTACACATCAAATAAATTGTATGAAAAATTACTAACTACAGAAAAGATGAGTAAGCTGGGTTAAATGGCTTTAATCCCAGAGCTCTGAGAGCAAAGGCAGGTATATGTGCGTCTGTGTTGAAGGCTGGCCTAGTCCATGCAATCAGTTCCAGGACAGCAAAAAGTAAATATTAAGAACCTGTCTGTTTGTACTGCAAACATCAATCAAATGTACAATAAACATAGGATAAACTCAGAGACTTTTTTTTTACTGAAGTTGCTACAAAGAGTTGGTTATTCACTCCAGTTCTGTATTCATCTTCTAGAAATATGAATTGCTCCAGTGTAAACTGTACTTTAAGAAGTCTTACTAAAAGGAACTTTTTATTTAAACAGTCCAAAGCCAGATGATAACATGAGCAATATCACTGTTGATTATAAATAATCAACACTGGACAGGACAGATGAGTCAGAAGTTAAGAGCTGGTGCTGGTGTTGCATATAAATGGGTTCAATTGCCAGTACTTACATGGGAGATCCCACAACTGTTTGTTGTTATAAGCTCAGGGATTCTAAGACCCTCTTTTGAGTACTGTGAGGGCCAATTGTATGTGTGTTGCATTTCCATGTATAGAGGCAAAAGAATATTTATTGAAAAATAAAACAAGCAGAAAGAAAGTCACACACCTGTAATTTAATTACTCAGAATTTCCAGGCACTATTACTGTCATCAATACTGCCATCCTGGAAAAGAGAATGATATCCGCTGCCAAATTTCAAAATTCAAGCAGTGTGTAAAGCTCAGAAAAATGGCATATGTTTGACATGTACAAAAATGTACACTCTAGGCCCATCACCCAATAATATATATAAAAAACCACAAATGTTGGACAACATTTAATCTCAGCATGTGGTAGCAAGAGTCTGGTGAATCTCTGAGTCCAAGGCCAGCTTGGTCTACAGTACTATGTTTACGGTAGTCAGGCCTACACAGACAAAGTTTGTCATCAGAAACAAAAACAAAAACATCAAAATTTAAAAAAAAAGTCAGGCTAGGAAAATGGCTTAGCATTGAATACCAAGTTATAAATTGTATCTTATGTGATTTAGTAATACCATCTATAATGTTGGTGAACTCATGACAGCACAAGAAGAAGCTGGCTGATTCATTTTAAACATAACATAGTAGAAACATAGGAAAAAATGAGTTGAGGCTCTAGAGACACACCCCCAATAAGAAATTTCATCCAGAGAGGTTACTCCTACTTGAGGTTCCACAAGCACCCCAAAGAAAGCTGTCATGGAGAGAAACATGTTCAAATACCTCATCCTATCTTGGAGCTTTTCATTCAGTTGACTAGATTCTGACCCAGGTCACTATAGGCTCATGGTCATCTATGAAGAAAATGCATTTAGTCACTTCAATGATCCTTATGGTCTGCAACAGCCCCTACACGGTTCAAATGTCCAAAGTGGCTTTTGACACTCAAGACAAATTCTTGACTGTGTCATCTTACACAATTTGAAAATAATTTAAATCTTTCCAACATATAAATGGCACAGAAACCCCTTTCTCATTTCAAATGACAGGAACTGAGACATAGGGAGGAAAGACAAAGGGAAAAGTGAAACCCAGCAGAGCAACCACTGAATCTGGTAGTTCTGTGTCAGAGACATGGGGCTTCATTTTCAAAAGGCTTAGATGGTTCTCTTCCCACAGCTTCCCATACATCTCTCTCTTTGGTTACTTCATCTCTATATATGCAGCTCTCCTTGGAAGGTGTCTCATCACTTAAGTATCTCAACATGTTGTGGTCTTAAATTGCAAACCAGGCTTCATCCTCATAGTACCATGCAATGAACTTAGACAGTCTCCTCACTGGAGCTCTTACCATACCAAACACAGATGCCTACAACAGAGCTGACCTAAAAATGCAGACTAAGAATGTATAATCTTAAATTTTGTATCATTGTGATTTTCAAAACAGTTCAATATCAATGATTCCCCTAAGTTTGGCTTCTAAGTTGTGATAATCCCATTCCATGCTTGGAACCAAGTTGTGGCAGGCTTTGAATAAAGTTGCTTCCTGGGATTGGGAATCACTTTTCCTATTCCCTCCATTAACTGGGGTCACAGAAGGATGGATTCTTACCCTTAGGGCACCTTGCTAGGCTTCCAATGTAGAGAATAAGTGCCTTCTTTTTAATCGTGATAATCTCCTTGAAAATTGCTGACTCTGTTCAGCATCTGACTACCTTCTGAAAGTTAATAGTGCTGTTTTCTCTGCAACCCATAGACTTCTCAATTGTTTATAATCCATTTCTTGATTTTTTAAATGTAGTACTGAATGAATCATAAGTAATAGCTATCCAAAAGAGTCAATATTTCATCTAATAAATCAGCCCCATTCTTTTTTTTTTAAAATTCTGCTTTAAACAATTTCTTGAGGACATGGGCAAAATAAGAAAATTAAGGGCCAAAATATAATACAAATGAACTCTTTTTTCATTCCCCTGAAATACTTTGACCACTTCCTCCACTGTTTGCCCTACCTTTAACAGTACTTTATTCAAAGTACTATAAGAATAACTAGTTAAACTCTGTGTGCAGCTTTCTATGTCCTTTGCCATCTAAATTTTGATATGCTCAACATTGCCCCAAAAAGTCGTCATTCCCAGCACCTTTGATCAGCCAAATCACTTTTGGTTTACCACATTCTGTTACAACTTGCTTTTTTCTTGCTCTGATTCAATTCTCTACACAAAAGCACCTCAGGTAACGAATGTGCTTATTTGGCTTATTCTGGCAGATCACAATCCATCATTGTCAGTGTTTAGGATAGATATTCAATCTAGCAACTGAAGGCAAAAATCATGAGGAATCTTTGTTTCCAAGCTTTCTCTCTAACAAAGTCATTGTCTCATGCCAAGCTTGCTGTCTTATCTAGAGCAGGCCAACTTTCTTAAGGATATTGCACACTCAGTGGAAGGGCTATCACCCATAAATTATCAATCAACAAAATCTCAAGCAGACATAGCAACTAGGTGTTCTGATGGGGCATATCCTCAACGGATGTTTCTAAAGGTGACTGTGGGCTCTGAAATGTTGACATCTGAAAGTAACTAGGACACAGAGACAATAATATATGAGACTTCACAAACCCAAACCCAATGAATCAACTTCATCAATAACTTAAATAGTGAAAAAAAATTGGTGATGATAACAAGTAGCAAAACAGATATACCAAGAAATGAAGAATTACAAGTTTCTGAGATCAAGAAGAGAAAACTAAAATTGTTCCTCCACAGAAAATATCCAAATGAAAAGACTAAGGACATGCTAACATATTGTAGTAATTTTCCATAAAAATGAGTGAAGTTCCATCATTTATTTGCCAGAGAAACAATATAACTATATCATAACTAATAAAAACCTCATACAACAGAGATGTTATAACTGATAAAAGGAGACAAAAAGACAGACCTACAAATATAAGATTGTCCCTTGAAAAAGAATTATAAGTTTCTAATGAAAATCAAAATCAGAGAAATCACTGACCACCACACACCCTGTGTACTTCAGTTCTCTCCTTCACCAATAATAGAAAATGGGATGGGTGAGGAGACTTTTCCACCAAAATTGGAATCATTCACTTGAAGCCTGATATTTCTTGATTGTAGAAAATAGTTTTGGCTACTAATACTATCTCATTCTCCTTTGATAAAGGAAAGGATGTCTGTTAGAAGATTTAGAAACAATTTTGTTTCCTATGATTGAAGATTAGATGTAAACCTGTATCAGAGTGAGGAAATGAAATTTTTTTAAATAAATGAAAGACAATATTTTTGAAAGATATTGTATGATTTTATTATATACTTAAAGCAACCCAATTTCTCTAATTTCTTTATAAGTCAAAAGAGCTTTTGCAAACAAGTCTAGACCCATTGTATATGTGTATTTGTATGTATGAGAATGAATATTTTCCATGTGTGTACAGGTGACAGAACATAGAGCATGTCAGATCTCCTAGATCTGGAATATCAGGTGATTATAACCGCTGAACTTGGGTGCTCATAGCTGAACTCCCCCAAGAAGAATACTTGCTGAGACATTTGCAGCCCAAATACTACTTTTTTTCCAATAAACTAAACGTCTTTCACAGATGAGCCACAACAGAAGCCTAAATAAGAAAATAAGTAAATAAATGATCCCTGGGAACCTAATGTATCACTATTAAGATGTTGAGTATGGAACCAGGAAGACTATCCACAGACCTTCCCCACTCTCAGGGATCCAACACTCAGGGCTGCCCTGAGGGCTGAAACAGAACTCCAGCTGCACCTTCTCTCCCTTTCCATGTCTCCTGTTGATTCCAAAGACCATCCCCACCTACCCTTCCCTACTCACCTCATATCTGAGTCCTATCACCCAACTGGGGTGGACATACTTTGCTCATTTACTCACCAAATCTTCCAGAAGACTAGTTAGCATGTCTGCCATATCTCTTACCCCACACCTGATTTTCAAAGTTGCTCCTCTCAGTGGAGTAGGACATCAGAGGCAGCTTACTCTCTTCCCTCTCCATGCCTCCAGTGCATCTGAAGATCATCTCCTCTGCATTCCTCTTCTCCCAGTTCCCAACACCACCAATCATTGTCTCTTGAACACACCAGCCAAGAAGGCCAGGAAAAAGGCAACACCCATTCAACACACACTCTGAAACTCCAGAGAACAAACACAAACTCAGGAACAAAACTCCAATCCAAAAAAGATCATGTTATAAACCAGCACCTAGACCTATTTACACCCTAAACTTAGATGCCTAGCAGAGAAACATAATTAATAAAAGCCAGGACACTATGTTATAGCAGGAATCTTAAAGGTTCTTATTAATAAAATCAAAACTGAGGCCAGTTATTGGGGTGAATGCTGGAAGATCAGAGAAGCAGAATAAGCCACAGCTATCTCACCTTGCTAGTTCCTCAGGTGATCCTGTTTCCTCAGGCTGGAAGCTTCTGAGTCCTCCTCCACATGAATCTCAGCTGAACTGTGTTGCTCCAAAGCCTGAATGCTTAACCAACCAAATGCTTAACTAACTACATGCTTTTCTCCTCTAGTTCCTGGTCCTCACGCCATATATACCTTTCTCTTTCTGCCCCCACTGCCTGGGATTAAAGGTTGGGTTTCTGGAATTAAAGGCGTATATATATAAATGAGTTTACCATGTTGTATTGGCAAAATAATTGGGGAGCTCATCTTTGTTTGAGGTTAATTCTCTCAGGAGAATTCTACTTTTTTTTTTTAAAGATAGGGTTTCTCTGTAGCTTTGGAGGCTGTCCTGGAACTCGCTTTGTAGATCAGGCTGGCCTCGAACTCACAGAGATCCACCTACCTCTGCCTCCTGAGTGCTGGGATTACAGGCATGCACCACCACCACCCGGCTGAGAATTCTACTTTTTATCTGACCCTGACTGGGCTATCTTGGATAGGAAACATAATCAAGAATAGAAAACTTAGGTTGGAAAATACCTTACCAGTTAAGAGCACTGAAGATTCTTTCAGAGCATCCAGCTTCCATTCCCAGTACATACAGAGACTCACTAATAAATCTAACTCCAATATCAGGGGTCCTGACTCCATCTCCTTGCTTCCCTGTCCACCCTAAGAAGAGGAGACTTTGACCATAAAAATTATTTTCCAAGCTGTGAGTGGTAGTGTATTCTTTTACTGCCAGCAAACTGGGAACAAAGGCAGGAAGATCATTGTGAGTTTTAAAGCCTGTGCCATAGTCTACAAACACACACACACACACACACACACACACACACACACACACACACAGAGAGAGAGAGAGAGAGAGAGAGAGAGAGAGAGAGAGAGAGAGACAGATAGAGATAGAGAGAGAGAGAGAGAGAGAGAGAGAGAGAGAGAGAATTACATACAAGAAAAGGAGCATTCAAAAATTAGAACAACACAATACCTCTTAAAGTCATTTGAAGTGTCTGTCATTGGTGCCCATAGAATCATTTTCAAAAATAAATATGGCCAAGCATGAGAGCACATTCCATTAATCCCAGTCATTGGGAGAAACTGAACATTTGACAGTGGGCCACCCCCTTACCATGTGACCTGAACTGCCTTGTCAGCTGGGTGTTATCCTCCCCACCACGTCATAAAGTAGGACATGCACAGCTGCTGTGGGATTGTCTTTCTGTATTCTGTGAATGTGTGTTGCTTCCATTGGTTAGTACAGAAGCTGCCATGGGCTATGGCAAGGCAGAACAGAATGAAGTGTGTAATCCAAGAGATACAGCAAGAAGAAAGGTGGAGTCAGAGGAGATGCTGCGACCCCTAACAGCTGTGGTAATGGTGCACACTTGTAACCCCAGCCCTTTTTGAAACATAGAAGAAGTATCAGAAGTTCAAGGATTCAAATGAGGTCATGGTCAGTCTGGGCTCCCTGAGAGCTTGTTGCAAAAAAAAAGAAAAAAAAAAGAAGGAAAAAAACTCAACTAAATACACAATAGCAATAAAGTCTATCAGAAACAAGATCAAACAGATTTTCTATAATGGGGGCAAAAACTGGGGGGATGTAGCAAAGGCTTAGCAAGTAACAGCAGTGACTACCTTTATTGGGCACCTGGGTTGATTTTTAGCATTGATATTGAAGCTCACAGTCATCTTTTATTCCAGTTGCAGGGAATCTTACTTCCACTTCTGGCTTTGATAGATACCAGAAATACAAGTGGTGCACAGACATGTAGGCAAAATACAAACATTGGAAACCTTAAATTAAAGCTACTATCTTCTAGCAAGAAATGTGCTAAGAAAAAAAGTGGGGCTATATGTGGTGTGAGCAATAAACATTAAAAGGCAATAGAGTAAAAACAAGCACCAGGATTGCATACAAAGTTTTAGTAGGCTGAAGTACAGACAAGTAGCACTCTTGAATTCTGGTTGCGAATAATTTCTTGTTCACCTCCTTCTTAACCCAGGGCCCCTACATTCACAGAAAAACCCAAACTGGTCCTAAAAGCCACACTGGATAAACAGGTTTAGCACTGTGACAAAGTAAGGCACTGAGTTCCCATACAAGGAATATAACCTGTTCTCAGTGGTCTAGAAGAACATACTCTGGGAGTGTAGGAAACCTTTATTCCTTAATTTGTGTTTGTCTGGATCATTTTGGGACATTGTTTCTGTTAAAGAAAAATAATAATAGCATCACTTAAATACACATAATGTCTCTGTACTACCATAAGCCTGAAAATGTATCCTGAATTAAGTAATCTGAACTGAAAAATCCTAACTTCCAATTTAAGAATAAAAAAAACAATAATCTAGCCCAGTGATTATCTACTTGTAAGCCAGAGCTACATTTGTTAGCTGATTTCACATTTGGTGCAATACACAATCATTTAATTAGACATTTATGAGGGGAGAAAATAACTGGAAAATAAATGATAGTTTATTGGACAAACATCTGTAATCCCAGCTCTTGGAAGGTAGTAGGATTACCCCAAGGATATAGATGAATTTCAAGAAAGCTACCCAGCAAAACTAGATCAGATATATTGATTAATTCATTAATTATAATTTCAAAACAGGGAAAATATAATTTAGCTACAACCTTTTTTAGGCTTTATGACAAAATGAAAGACAATTCCTTACAGTCTCAATATTATACACAAAAAAACATGAGTCTGTGTTCAAAGACAAGATATATGAGATATATGAAATGAAAAGCCTTAAAAACTAAGAAATGAAGTCATCTAATAGCACAATTTTCTACTATAAGAAAAGTAGAGGAAGTAAAATTTAATACAAAAGATTTACTAAGCAAAGAGCTTGATCTATTTACTGAGATCATACCAAAGAAAAAATATGTTCAAACATCACACAAGTATTTCTAAGGAAGAAAACAGCTCAGTGGTAGAACAATGCCTAGCATGAGCCCTGTCTGAGTTTCACTCCAAGATGAAATTTTCTAGAATAGTAAATCCAGTATATGCAAAAAACATAATTATAAGAGCAAATAATCTTTTTAAAATGAAAGTTTAGTAGTAATGTTGATTTAGAACTAATTTGTGAAGACATGGGCCACAAAGGACAAACAGCAAACAGAAATCAAGCAGATATGAATGAAAAACAAGATTATTCTTCAACTCTGAACCAAAACCTGTGCAGTATGAAAAAAGGAGCAACATTTTCACAGTTTACATGTTTAAATAATAAGCTGAGCAGTGACTTGTGTGGGGCTAACAGCTACAAGAAAAGGCCATCATCGGGTACGTATGGAATTAAAAGCCACCTCAGCCTACTAAAGACTAGGTCACAAAATAAGTAAGTCTGGCTGAAAATTTTTAGCCCCCTTGTATTATTCTAATTTTTCAAAGTACAATCTACATTGTCATTTAGTGGTCATATAAAGAATATCTCAGCCAGGGGTGGCAGCATTGACTTTAATCCCAGGACCCTGGAGGTCAAGGCAAGCAGATCTCTGAGCTTGAAGCCAGCCTGCTCTACTCAGCAATCCCAGACACATCAAGCATACATACTGAGACTGTTTCAAAGAACCTAAATGAAGGCCAGGAAAGCTGTTGTAAGCTTTTATTCCCAGCACTTGTGAGTCAGAGGCAGGAGGATCTGTGTGTAAGTTCAAGGCCAGCCTGTTCTACACGAAGGTACTAAAACAGCCAGGGCTGCATAAATAGAATGTGTCAAAAATAAAAACAAATCCAAACAAGGTCTATTTTCATTAGATCAAAATATAAAATCCTTTATTACTTAAGCTTCAAGAGTCTTTACAATTTCAGTGTCTCCAAGAGTAACAGCCATTTTTTTTAGGATAGATTTATTTTTAACATTTTAAAGTATTTTTCCATCTTACATACCAACCACAGTTCCCTCTCCCTCCCCTCAACCTACTTCCCCCACCCTGCCCCCAAGCACTCCTCAGAGAGGTCAAGACCTCCAATGCAGATTCCACAAAGTCTGGAATATCAAGCTGAGGCAGGACCAAGGCCCCAACGCCTCTGCATCAAGGCTGAGCAAGTTATCCCTCCATAGGCAAAGTGCTCCAAAATGGCTGTTCATGCAATAGGGATAATTCCTGGTCCCACTTTCAAGGATGCCACACACTACAGAAGCCTCACAACTGTCAGCAACATTCAGAGGATCTAATTTGGTCTTATTGAGGTTTTCCAGCTGTCATTCCAGAGTCCTTGAGCTCCCACTAGATCAGGTTAGCTGTATCTGTGGGTTTCCCCATCATGATCTTGACCTCCCTTCTCTTGTAATCCCTCCTTCCTATCCAAGACTGGACACCAGGAGGTCAGCTCATTGCTTAGCTATTCTGCATCTGCTTCCATCATTTATAGTCACAGCCTCATGTGGTACTGATAAAGATTCAAAATCATTCTTCTAAACCATGATTAAATGCAAAAATATTTTATGCAACTTCTTCTCATAGTAGTCAAAGTATTACAAGTATCACACTTGGCAAATATTTATGTTATGGCTACCAGGAATGACTACTTTTATAAGGTAAGTCATTGCCAGAACATGCTGTTATGTGATACAAATAAAAAAATAACAAACCAATGAAAAACATCCATTTCTGTGTAAATTTATTCAACACATATCTGAAGTGTTCTTTAAATGCTAATACTGTTTTTAAAAGTTTCTTTGTGGGTGTATGTGTGTATATTTGTCGGTGTATGTCTCTTTGTATGAAGTGTATGTATTTGTGCATGTGTTTGTATACAGGTTTATGTGATCTTTGTCTCTGTTTATGTTTGTGTGTCTTTATGTTGTGCACATATTTGTGTGTATGTGTTTTTATGTTTGTGTATATAGTTCGTGTTTGAGTGCAGTGTGTGTATTTTTGTGTGGTGTGAATGTTTATATGTATATTGTGCATGTATTTGTATATGTGTGTGCATTGGAAAGAGAGAGGTGTATGTGATGTGGGTATCTGTTTGATGTGTAGTGCACATACATGCTAGACCTCATATGTAGTGGCCAATTAACAACCTGGAGGACTTGGTTATCTCTATCATGAGTTCCCAGGAACAAGCTATTGCACTTGGACAGTAATGTGCTTTGACTTGATGAGTCATCTCAAGATCTCACTAATACATGTAAATAAACTTTATGAACTAATTGCTGGCCCCTAAAGTCAGTGCAAATATATTGTCTTGTGTGATTGCTTTTTGAACAAACAAGAACTAACTCGGGTTTACTATTGAACCATCTTAGTTGGTTTTCATGATTGGGGAGATTTTAGTGATCAATATTATTTTATCTAAAGCAATAGAAGCTACAATTACTCAAATTCCCTATATTCACTCACTGGTATATGAAGCTGTTAACACCAGTTTGAAACTTCTCTAGTTCTTAACATTAGATAGATACCTTTGTCACAGGACAAAGTTGGCAACTCTAGATATACAAATTATAATACAATCCATTAGTATAGGCAGGTGATGGGGAAGTCCTTAAACTTTGAAATAAATAGAATACATGTACTAACAAATAATCACTCTAGTGTGAAGATTCCACATGATGCTAACTAGAGAGTTCCTACTTCTCTGAAATACTCTAGGGCTGCAAATTACAAAAACCAACATTAAATAATTCTTATTTAAAATTCCATTTTCTAGGATCCATCTCCTAACTAGAATGAGTCAGAGTAACTCAGATGGTGTTGAGTAAGCTGGAGTAAGCTCTTCTTGCAATCCTGACAAGCAGGAAACATTATCCTAAACTTGTTGAGTATTTGTTTTTAAACCCCCCATATCATTCCCTCGTTGCATGAATGGCACAATTGATGTGAACAAATGCCCTCAGTCTCTGTGGACTCTCTTATATAGCACTATTGGCTGAACCACTTTCCTTCCTAACCCTACAAGAAACTGCAAACTCAGACCTTCTGATTTAACACTAACCTTTTATTATTAATAGAAGCACATGATATATTACCCCAGCATTCTGAAGCTGGGGGGAAAGATGCCATGAGTCAGTGGCCTCCCTGGGCTAGAAAACAAAACAACAAAATAATTCTATTCAAGATAGTAAGGACAGGCCTAATGATTTCAACTCCTTTGCAGTCAGAAAATCACATTCTAGGTACCTTTTTTTTTTTTTGTATTCCAACTTTCTTCTCTAACCAGAAGCAACTCAGATAATTAACAGGTTTTTTGTTTGTTTGTCTGTTTGGTTAGTACCCCTAGGCCACATTCCCTCCTTGTGGGAGCTTAGGATAGAAACTGAAGCTAATATATGAAGGGAAAATATAAGAAAGCATTGCTTCCTGGCTTTTTCTCTTGTTTTGTCACTGTCTCATGCTAAGATAGATCTCTTCTCCAGCGTAGGCCTGCTTTCTTAGAGATATTACCAACTCAGTGGAAGAGCCTTCCCACATCATTCAAAATCAACTCAATCCCTCTCAGACTCAGCAACCAGATATTTAGGTCTAGGTACACTCTCAACTGATGTACCCCCACATGACTCTAGGTGATGTCATGCTTACAGCAGAGGTTAATTAGGGGATAAAGACAATAATATATGAGGAGGTTTTAAAGATCCAAAGCCAACGTACTAATAATGTCAATCATTTAAGCAGCAAAAACAGAAACATGAAGATAGCAACAACCACATATATGCCTGGAAATGTGAAGAGACAAGCCTCTAAGATCAAGAAGAAAAAACTAAAACTGTATTTTCACAAAAAATTCACAAACCAACAAATAACAATGAACTCATAATAAGAAATTTTCAGAATACAAAATTGTTGAAGGTCCATTATTTTCCAGAGAAACAATATAATTAGATGATATAAAACTAACAATATAGATAGCACCACAGAAAAAAAATGAGATGTAAAAAGATACCTACAAATATATCATGATCTGCGGCGAGCTCCTTGACCAGTGAGGAAGAACAACCACCACTCGAGGATTCTTCTCAGATCACACTTTATTGGAGCGCCTCTTGATTAAGGGAGGTGAGGGGCCCCGAGAACAAAAGAGCAGCTGTTTATATGGGAAACCAAGGGAACGGGTTACTCTGTGATTGGATTCCGCCAGAATTCAAGCACGGGGAGCCACGGGATAGGCTTGGGGACACAAGGTCATGATATCAACACTCGCACAGGCGCAGTGTATATCAGCCACAGAGCTCTGCAATTGCCTTATATGGAGTTATTTATGAACTGGTGATTCGGGGCCGGCGCCATCTCGGAATGGCGGTTGGCGGCTCCTAACATCTCCCCCTTCTTTATTAATAGAATGCCAGCACTGTACTAGATCATCCAATCAGGTCCCCACCTCATGATGTGTGAACCGATCGAGGATGGTAGAACAGCAAAGTCAAAAGCATACCTTCCCATGTGCAATGGGCTGATGCCCCAGGGGTACAAAGGCTATGCTTAGACAAATCTCTCACACACCCTCCCGAGTGCAATGGACTACTTAGTCCTAGGGGTGCAAGGGCTGTGTAAAGAGGGTTAGGCATTCTTAAGGGCTGCTAGCCATATGGCGGGAGAGGAGCCATTCTCCAAGGCAGCTAGAGCTTGAGTCATATAGACCTTGTCCCTCTGAGCACGTGCTCGAATATGGCAGATCAACCACAGCCACAACATGCTCCCTCCCAAACAGCAGGCTAAAAGCAATCCCATTCCTGCCCACTCCTTCAGGAAGCTAATAGAAGACCGCAGCCAAGACAGCATCTCATCCACGGTGGCCAGGTGCACCCGAGTAGAATTAACCAGGATGATCTCTTGTCGCAGTATGCTGGTTAGGTTATCAAATTCAGCTGTCCAAGTTCCTGTTAGATGAGCACTCAATTGTTTAGAATAGTTAGCAGCTCTACTAAAATTCTCATATTGGACCATCAAGCAGAGGCCACTCATAGGGACTATGCAGGCTGCTGTGACAACTTCTTGCAATATATCTACCAGTTCTTGAAGTAGATCAACTCGCTGATTGATTAGGACTATGCCATGGTGCAGCTGTCCATTAATAGCTGTCTGAGTGCTGAGGGCTTGAGCTGTATTCCCCATCAGCTTATTTAAAGCTTTTGCTGTAGGGACAGAGGTGGCAAGAGATGCTGCAGCAACCCCAGCGGCAGTGGCAGAAAGGGCAATAGCAGTTACAATGGCCGCTGTAATACCAAAATCTCTTTTATGTCTACTTAGCAGCATCGGCAATTCTCCTTCTTGTACCTTAACAGGCATGGGCACATAAGTGGGTATCCTCAACACAACCATGGCATCATGCAATGAAGCATTCCAACATTGGGTTAACAAACATGTTTGATTACTGCAATTTAAAACACTCTGTGTATAATTAAAAACCACCAAAAGAAACGGGGGCCACACACAAACTGGTGTGGATTTGAATTCCCTGGGCTTATTGCAATTTACTGTAACATTTTGTTCAAATGTCTCCCCAGAATGAAAAAAATAGCTACAATTTTTAAAGGCACCACCTAATACAAATCCCAAAGCATTAAGCTGACTACAGGTTCCTATCTCATTACACAAAACCCAAGAATCAAAGGGATTAGATTTGGTAGCCATTAAAGGGCTATTAAAGGAAAAATTAAAACTAGTAAAGGTTTTACTAAAGGGTGAAGTTTTCAAGGATAAGGAAAATGTCTTATTCACATTAACCCAATTAGGAGTTAAGCTACCCTGACAGTCTGTCCACGTTAGGGGCCAATCAGTCGAGCCTACACATCGTGGTAGAACTGAGGGCTGTCTACGGGGAGCAGAGCCGTTACCTTTACTAACTGCTCTTGGGGTTAATCCAGTGAGGATAATAGCGTTTCTGAATTCTCTCCCCTGGGTAATATTAGGGGGTCCAAACCATCCCAGCGTCTGCTTGATAAGAACAACACAAGGATTGGTTGAAGCATTATCAGTTTGAACCATGAAGCAGAGCGTATTTACAAGGCTAGCTGTGGTAAAATTATTAATCACCTTACTCTTATCCACAGGCTCAGATGGCCATCCTAATGTTTCATTAGAGCTAAAGAAAAAAGGGAACACCCCTGATTGCGATGTAAGTGGCATTGGATAAGGCCAGGCTTTCATCAGGGCCCACAATATTTGTTCAGACTTTACCGGTCCGAGGCAGTTGGTCAACATTATCCATAACAGGCACCTCAGTAGCCTGATTCGAATCTGACTCCATGTTGTCCTCAGGGGCATCCTCAATGGGTCGAGTCAGGCGTACTGGAACCCAGATTGGATCTTCTTGATTCTGTGGGAAAACACATACAGCTCCCCTGGATCTCGATATTACGGGATCTGGTCCATACCATTTGTTATCAAGTACATTTTTCCACATCACTCTCCTTTCCTGATAAGGAGGTGCCATAATGTGTCTATCAGCTGCCGAATCACCAGCATCATTCAAAATTAGAAAATTAAGAGTAAAGAGTGCAAGAGATATTCTCTCTCTGGGAGAAGCATACTCTGTTATCCCCTTTTTTGTTTTTGAAGTAGTTCTTTGATACTTCTGTTGGCTCTTTCAACAATGCCTTGACCTTGAGGATTATAAGGCAGGCCTAATGTGTGTGCCACTTGGAGTTGTGCACAGAAGGTACAGAATCCGCGAGATGTATATGCGGGACCGTTGTCTGTTTTTAGACGCTGAGGCTTTCCCCAAGCTGCCCATGCTTCCAGGCAGTGGGTCCGGACATGAACCACCTTTTCCCCAGCTAAGGGTGTGGCATGAATGACTCCAGAATAGGTATCAACTGATACATGAAGGTATTTCAATTTTCCAAATTCAGGAATATGAGTAACGTCCATCTGCCATAATACATTAGGTTTAAGTCCTTTTGGATTCACACCCACATGTGGTGGGTGGAGAAAAGTTACACAGGAAGAACAAGATTTTACAATATCTCTTGCCAAATGTCTGGGAATTAAGAATTTCTGTCTCAGTGTATTTGCTGGCAAGTGGTACAATTTGTGAAACTCCTTAGCAGACTGTACAGGATCTGTCACCACAAGGGCCAAGGATCGAGTAGCACAGTCAACTAGATTATTAGCCTGGGACATAGGTCCCAGGAGCAAGGTATGAGCTCGAATGTGCCCAACGAAAAACGGATGCTCCCTATTCAGTATACAAGTTTTTATCTGATGCAGGATATTAGACACTGTGCTAGTATGTTTAATAGATGCTGCTACTTCAAGGGAAGCGACTGCATTCACTACATACTGTGAGTCTGAGAACAAATTAAACGGTTCTGAAAATCTTTTGAAGACTTTCCAAAACAGTCTGGCACTCGGTGATTTGTGGGGTATCAGGTTGGAAATCTAAAACAACAGGTTCTTGTCCTTGAGCAACGAAGGCACCTTTACCAGTCTTAGAACCATCAGTAAATATGGTTAATGCAGAAGTTATTGGTACTTTGGAAGTAATCTTTGGAAAATAGACCACATTTTTATCAACAAAAGTAAGCAACTCATGTTTTGGCAAATGATTATCAATAACATTAGGAAAGGCACAAATAAGTATTGCCCAATCATCTACTGTACCAGCCAAAACTTCCACTTGATCTTTTGTATAGGGAATAACCAATTTGTCAGGCATTTTGGAAAAGTGTGTCAAGCTATATTTGAAGCCTGTCAATGCTTGAATAGCAACCAAGGTGGGATAATGTTGGATGGTCTTTGCACCCAACGAGTTTCCATGTAACCACCATAAAGGACCTTCTTGCCATAACACACCTGTTGGATAATTTTTTGTCTGTAATATACACAGAATCAAAGGCTGTGCAGGATCAAACCTACACAACTGGGCTTTCATCATGGCTTTTTCAACCTTCTCCAGAGCTGTCTTAGCTGCAGGAGTTATTTCCCTAGGAGAATTTACATCTGGATTGCCTTCTAAAATTGCATATAATGGCAATAATTCCGCTCGAGGAATATGCAGATACCCTCGAACCCAATTAATATCTCCTAGCAACTGTTGAAAATCATTAAGTGTCTTTAAGTGACTAGTTCGAATAGAAACCTTTTGTGGTGAAATTATTAAGGGGTGGATAACTGCCCCCAGAAACTTTATCACTGTTGACTGTTGGATTTTATCTGGAGCAACAAACAATCCCTTCCTTTTCAATGCTTGAATGGTTGCTTGGAATGCTTTCTCAAGAGTCTGTTGTGAGGAAGTGGTTAGCAATATATCATCCATATAGTGAATGATCCTTAGCATAGGAAATTGTTTTCTAATAGGCTGCAAAGCTAAATCAACATATAACTGACACATAGTGTGACTATTAGCCATTCCTTGTGGAAGAACCCTCCATTGATAATGTTCATCAGGTTGCTCATGATTGACAGATGGTAAAGTAAATGCAAACCTCTCTCTATCATTGGGATGTAATGGAATAGAGAAGAAACAATCCTTGATGTCCAACACCATAATGGGCCATGCCCGGGGTAGGGCCGACAGTAGAGGTAGTCCTCTCTGTATAGCTCCCATAACTTGCATTTGATTGTTTACTGCTCTTAAATCATGTAGCAACCTCCACTTTCCTGATTTTTTCTTAATAACAAATATAAGTGTATTCCATGGGGATATAGAGGGCTCTACATGTCCTAATTGCAATTGTTCTTGTACTAATTCTTTAGCTGCATTTAATTTTTCTTGTGATAAGGGCCACTGAGGAACCCACACTACCTTTTTCATCAGCCATGGTATTAAGATTGCATCCTCAGTGGCCCCTAGGAAAAACCCAGTCCCTTCCTATCGGTCGTAATCATGGGCTCCATAGGGACATGCCTACCTTGTAAATGTTTTCCTAAGCCCTTAGAGGGAACATACCCCTGGATCTTCATAATATTTTTGCTTGCCTCTGAATAGTCATTAGTTAATCTTAATTGTAGCTGTTGTTGAATATCTCTGCCCCATAAATGAACGGGAATGTCTATTACAAAAGGCTGAACAGTTCCTTGTTGATCTTCCGTTCTCCAGATCAACTCTTCTGCACTAATGGAGGGAGTATGAGCATAACCTAATCCTTGCAACGTTTGAGCGGAGCTTTGTAAAGGCCAATGCTTAGGCCAGGCACGGGACTGGATAATACTCCGGTCCACACCTGTATCTAACAGACCTGAAAATACCTTTCCTTCTATCTCTAATCTCAACATGGGTCTCTGATCTAACCCCAAGGACAAACATGCCAAATCTACTCCTGTGGAACCAAGTCCACGGTCTTTCCTCACTTTGTCCTTGGCCTGAAATTGCTCATGCATGGAAGGCAAGATAAGCAATTGAGCAATCCTATCCCCTGGAGCTATAGATATAATACCGTGGGGGGAATGACACAGCACTTTAATCACTCCTGTGTAATCCGAGTCTATGACCCCAGGAAATACAAACAACCCTCTCATGGTGGATTGTAGTTAGAGTTTTCCTGCCTGGCCCACAGTCAGGACAAATCTCTCTTATCCGCCAGTCCCACAGTTGCTCAGACCCAACCAAGAAAGCACACAGAAACTTATATTGCTTACAAACTGTATGGCCGTGGCAGGCTGCTTGTTATCTACCTTTTCTATCTTAAATTAACCCATTTCTGCTTATCTATACTTTGCCACATGGCTGTGGCTTACCAGTGTCTTTACATGTTGCTTCTCATGGCGGCGGCTGGTGGTGTCTCTCTCCAGTCTTCTACTTCCCAGAATTCTCTACTCTCTTGTCCCACCTATACTTCCTGCCTGGCCACTGGCCAATCAGAACTTTATTTACACAGAGCGATATCCACAGAACTTCCCCTTTTCTTTTTTTTTTAAAGGAAGGTTTTAACTTTTAACATAGTACAATTACATATAACAAAACAATTATCAAGCAAGAATTACAGTTACAATATTAAAGAAGATATCCTATCTATCTTATATTTATGAGTCTAAGGTTTTATATCTAACTTATCTTGTATCATAACTGAGGAAATTATAACTATCTAGTCTTCAACCACATCAAAGACCTCAGAAGGATATAATATTACCTGACAAATGAGAAAAGAATACAAGCAACTTTTGGGAGTCTTGCAGGGTAGACAGAGACAGCTGGCAGCCTGGACAATCACCTAATGTTCCTTTGTAAAGTTGGGCATTTGTCTTCAGCCCACAGGGCTAGAGTCTCTTGGTCACTTCTCTGTGTCCTGTAGAATGTCTGGCAGTTTTCTCTGCGAAGCAGGAACCTGAAGGACCATTTTGTCAAGCAAAGTTTTGTGGTCACCTTTCTATGGGTCCTGCATGTCCAGTCGATCAAGCAGTCCAGGCAAGAACAGTTTCTTGCCCAAATGGCTATTTTTGCCAAGGTGAAGATAAACTCCATATGAAGTGTCTTTGAAGTATTTGAAGATTACCTATCTATCTGAAATATCTCTATGTATACCTAGAAGACTTAACTAACATGGCTATGAGTATGATTATCACAGATGATTAATTATTAATCTATTTTTAATTATCCATTACAATTTTAAATGAGCTATATAAACATAATACCTTAAACATGAGTAGAAATATATACATAGTATAACAAAATTAACTTTAAATTTGTATCAATAGACTAAAATCTATACCAATGTAAAACATTTTAAATAAGTTGTTGCTCTTTAGAAGTAAGTTCCTTTCTTAATCTACTCTTTTATCCTATTATATCTATATCATATCCCCTTTTTATCTTTAGAAAGAGATTGCATTTATAATCAACCTGTTTTAAATAAAATAGTGGTTTTTCTCTGTCCCACATCAGAGGGCTCTTCTGATTTGGGACATAAGAAACTCTTAACCTTTTCTTTTAACAATATGTCTGGGTTTAGAGAAGGAGTGAGCCAATTCCATCTCCAAAGCCAGCTTGATAATTTTGGGAAATTGGGCGTAGTTTCTCTTACTACTTCCTGCTGGAGGGGGGCGCTGTATCTTATGGGGACACAAAGAAAATTTTAGGATTATGGAGTAGTCCTCTGAGCCAGTTGCCTTGAAACCATTCTGGATGTTGGATCATCTGGGCCATGGTGTCATTGGAGACCTTTCAGGTGGTCTTGGCTGATCAAACCTGATGTATCTTAATCTGGAACAAATCCACAGCCTCTGGATTTCTGTGGAAACAAAAGCAGAGACTCCTTTCCAAAGCAACATATCCTTATATCCAAATTTCAAAGTCAAGGTACCTTTAAAATTTACATTTTTGTTTAACTCAACAGCTTTTATGATCAAATCTTTTTCTGCAGTTAAAAATCCCAAAGACAAGACAAACCAGATTCTCTGTGTAATGTCCATCTTTGTAAGACTGAAACACCACTGTGGCTGCTGGCTCCGCCCACCTCAGCTTCCCAACATGGCGGTGGTACAGTTTACCGCCAGCTCTGGGTCTGGAGCCATATGTACCATCAACTATCAGAAGCAGTTCTATCAAAGCAGTGCATAGCCCAGAAACTTTTTTTCTTTTTTTTTAAACTATCAAAGGCTAAATCTACCACGCAGCAGAGCAAAGCGCTGCTTGTAGACTCCTCATTCCCGCCACACTGGAGGTCAGACGCAAACGCCAGAAACCCACCACAGTAGCTCAAATCGGCAGGCTGCCGCTAACTTGAGAGAGACAACTAGGAAGCTGTTTTTAGCTCTGTTTTAGAATCTTTTTTCTCAGGTTTTAGGTGGAAATTCTTGCCCCACGTTGGGCGTCATTATTAGTTAGAGTTTTCCTGCCTGGCCCACAGTCAGGACAAATCTCTCTTATCCGCCAGTCCCACAGTCGCTCAGACCCAACCAAGAAAGCACACAGAAACTTATATTGCTTACAAACTGTATGGCCGTGGCAGGCTGCTTGTTATCTACCTTTTCTATCTTAAATTAACCCATTTCTGTTTATCTATACTTTGCCACATGGCTGTGGCTTACCAGTGTCTTTACATGTTGCTTCTCATGGCGGCGGCTGGTGGTGTCTCTCTCCAGTCTTCTACTTCCCAGAATTCTCTACTCTCTTGTCCCGCCTATACTTCCTGCCTGGCCACTGGCCAATCAGAACTTTATTTACACAGAGCGATATCCACAGCAGTGGATGAAGACTGTCCCAATACTATTCCAACAGTTCCCTTTTCTAGTGGTCCGGTCATGTCAGTTTCAATTGCTTGTACTCCCATTTTCTGAGTCAATACCAGTCTGGTGGTGGCACGGAGGTCCAGCCCTGCGGAGCCTGGGGTTGCTCTCCTTGCTGATGAGGGGGCCTCATGCTGGGACCCTGTATTGCCCCAAAAACTTTTGGGCCCTAGGGACGTGGGCCCCGCACCCCGTTTTTTGACTCTTGGCCATTAGACTGAGGGATGGGTTGACCATTAATGTCCTTAACTGACCTACACTCATTTGCCCAATGTTTCCCCTTTTTACACTTAGGACACAGGCCAGGCTGCCTCACTGTGGTATTCTGAGCTGCGGACAGGTGTTCCTTTGCTTTAGGGCATTGCCTCTTAAAGTGTCCCTTCTGGCCACAACTAAAACATCCTTCATTTTTTTCTCGATAGTGCAGCTCGTGTGGCCATGAGGACTGCTGCTGCTAGGCCAGCATTACTTAGCCGTCCTCCAATCTCTCTACAAGCCTTTAACCAAGCTTCCAAACCCTTTCCTTTCCACAGGGTAATAGCTCTTCTGCATTCTTTTGTGCTTTGCTCATACACTAATTGTTGAACCAGAGGCATAGCTGTTTCTACATCCCCAAATATCTTTCCTGCTGCCTCCAACATTCTAGCTACAAAATCTAAAAAAGGTTCATTGGGTCCTTGAATGATCTTAGTTAAGTTCCCTGAGACCTCTCCTTTATTTGGTAATGACTTCCAAGCCTTAGAATAAATGTCATTTATTTGTTGATAAACTTCAATAGGATATGCCGTCTGATTCACAGTCTATTGTCCTTGGCCTAGTAACATGTCAGCTGTCCACTGCGGTCGATTATTCTGAAGATTAATTCTACCTTGTGTCTGAGCTTTATCTGTGACTATAGATTTAAAATCCAAGTACTGTCCTGTAGACAGACATGCTCTAGCTATTTCAAACCAGTCTGTTGGAGTCATAGCCTGCGTGGTGAGCCTAGTCAACAAGGTTAAAGTATAACTAGCTGTTACTCCGTAGGCTCGAGCAGCCTCCACCGGATCCTCTAGCTGTTTATAAGGCACGGGGTCATGATACCTATTGTTTGTTTGTGGGTCTTCAAAAACTGGGAATGAGGAAGCTAGCCGCGCCCAGGTATCCCTTCTGATAAAATGGCAACCTCCGTCTGTTTGCAGATAGGGAGGTGGTGCTGGGGGTGGGCGTGGTCCTGAAGGCACCGTTGGTTCCACACTCATCC
Organism: Onychomys leucogaster; assembly: GCA_949786385.1. Lineage (NCBI taxonomy): Eukaryota > Metazoa > Chordata > Mammalia > Rodentia > Cricetidae > Onychomys > Onychomys leucogaster. The sequence goes on along the minus strand of OX460427.1, from coordinate 226,795 downwards.
CAGCAGAAACCTTATAAGGAGGGGGCCGCCGCGGCCCATATCTCTCTTCCTCGTACTCAGCGGCAGCTTCCTCTAAATCTTCCTCCTTATCAGGGTCTAACTCATCATCAGAAAAATCAAGGTTTGCAAACTCTTCTAATACTGGGTTCCCTTTCTTTTCTAAATTTTCTTCCTTCTCTGGTTTGTTTTCTTTATCCTTGTCTTTAATTTTTTTCTTTTCTCTTTTTAGGCCTACTTAGGTTCTCTCCTTTAGAGTCTGATTCTGACAGACTGTCCTGGTGTTTGCTCAGTGCCTTTCGTCCTTCCCTAATAATTTCCACATCGCTTCCTTCCTTAAGACATGTGCGTACCAGCCTCCATAAAGGCATGGTACCTCTGCCCAGCTTGTCCTCTTGCCTAGCCTTGTCCAGATCTTTGCCTAACCTCTCCCAACATCCTAGATTAAGATCCCCAGACACAGCGAACCATGGGGCATTCTTGTCAATGTCCTTAACTATGGCATGGATTGTGCCTGATGATATCTTAAGACCTCGCTGCTTCAGCAAAGCCTGAATTGGAGTATATACATCACAAGTTCCTGGACCCGTTCCTTGACTGTTTCCCATGATTTACACTTATGTACGTGCGTCCTACTTACTGGGCTTTTGACTCTGCCTACCTCGAAAAGGAAAAACCCGACAAAGACACTCCTTGCCGGGCTTGTGGCAGCGTAGAAAAAAACAGCAAGAGAAAACATCAATCACCATAAGAAAGAACACTAAAGCGAACACAAGCGGATCAATCCCAGCAATCAGCATATCTGAGAGAACTTACCGACGTCGCTGCTCCGTGTGTTGAGTTCTGAATCCTCTTTGACCCCTCACCTGGTGTCCGAGTTTCCCGGCTTTTGGCACCAGCTGCGGCGAGCTCCTCGACTAGCGAGGAAGAACAACCACCACTGGAGGATTCTTCTCAGATCACACTTTATTGGAGTGCCTCTTGATTAAGGGAGGTGAGGGGCCCCGAGAACAAAAGAGCAGCTGTTTATATGGGAAACCAAGGGAAAGGGTTACTCTGTGATTGGATTCTGCCAGAATTCAAGCACGGGGAGCCACGGGATAGGTTTGGGGACACAAGGTCATGATATCAACACTCACACAGGCGCAGTGTATATCAGCCACAGAGCTCTGCAATTTATTTATGAACTGGCGATTCGGGGCCGGCGCCATCTCAGAATGGCGGTTGGCAGCTCCTAACAATGATTCCTTAAACAAGAAAAACAAATTCTAATAAAAATCAATCTACAAGAAATCACTGACCAGCACATATCTTGTGCAATAATTCTCTCCTTTGCCAATAATAGAAAATGTGTGTGAGGAGGGTGTGCCACCATAACTGGGGAAATTCACTTCAAGGTTTCTGATGTTTTAATTTTATACAAAATAGTTTGACTTCTAAAAGGATCTCATTCTCTTATGATAAAGCAAAGGATGATTGTTAGGAACACTTAGACACTACTTTTCCCCTATGATTGATGATTGCCTATAAGTCCGAATCACAGTGAAGAAATGAAAAAATTTTTAAATAAAATAAAAAACAAAAGATTTTAAATGTGTCAGTGTACACCTAGAGCAACTTGTTTTGCTCTAATTGCTTTATAAGTCATAAGCATTTTGAAAACAAGTGTTTTGCAATTTTTGCATATGTTTGTGCATGTGAAAGAATGTTTTCCATACATATACAGGATCTGGAACAGTAGATAATTATGAGCCTCCAAACTTGAGTGTTGGTATCAGAACTCAGGTCATTCTCAGAAAGAATATGTGTTGAGCCACCTGCCAAAACTATAACATGTTTTATCCAATGAACCAAAAGTCTTTCACATATAAACAACAATCTAAATAAATGCAGAAGCAAATAAATGATCCTTGAGAACATGATGCAACAAAATGAAGATTTTGTTTATGGTAAATTTGCAGCATTAAGTAAACACAGTCCAATAACAAAGCCCAACAATTTACAACAGGATAACTGATTACAAAGCTACTTTCACAGTGAAAACACTCAAAGTAATCACTGGGATCATGCAAAAATTATACACAGGTTGACATAATATGATTTCTATACTTACTACTAAGCTACAGCAATCAAGAATAAGTATAATATTTGTGAAAAACTGAAGGGGATAGAGAGAAAAACTAAGAACAAAAGGAGAAAAATGTAGTCAACAATAAATCAGAGGCCAAAGGTAACTTAACCAGGAAAAGCATGATCTTGAAAAATGTTACCCAGCTAGTTATGATTCTATGTGCACAGAAAATAAGTAAGCACAAACTTCACAACTACCACAAAATTAACTCAAAGTGAACTTTGAACAATTGATTTTAACCCTCAAGCTACCAATACTTTTTACAAAGGCAGAAGCCCCATGCTCTAGACCTCTCTTTGCAAAAGGAGGTTATCTCTTGCTATGGCTCTGTAGCTCCTTATGCTTCCTTGTGGTTTAAGGTAAGACCAGCCCCACTGATGTCCAATCCCAAAGCAACATAGAAGAATAATTTATAATCTGTTTTATGTACATGGATTATTGATCTAAATGTGAATTCTATCCTATCTATCTACCCAACACCATGCACATCTAAAAACATCTGTAGCTCATAAACTCCTTTGTCCCCTAGAACTAAACTTTGCTGAATCACACCATTGCAGCTGGTAGTAGCAGAAAGTGAGAAGCATTCTAATCATGTACTGCTGAAACACATTCAACATCACCATTTTTCTACCAGTTTCTAAAATACTGAATACATTTATAAGAGAAACATGAAAGTGGAATGTAATATTCAGAACTTTTAGAAACCAGACATTTAATGTTCTAATGTGTCTTGCAAGTGCACACCAAAAGCTTGCCTGTGGGTACACAGTGGACAGTGATATTACAAGAATCATATCCTCCCATGCAAGGACTACAGTCAGTCCCTACCCAAGAAATCCATTCACAGTCATGCTCTAAGTACAAAGACCACTGTCCAGGTCACCACATAGACCAACAGAACCACAGTCTGGCTCATCATCCATCCACATACCAACAGACATAACAGCTCAACAGACCTGCTCTGAATACCCTATCCTCATCATGGCATAGCTGGTGGTCTTCCCTGCAACTATTTACAACAGAAGCAGAACATAATCCTGAAATAAATCTGCAAGCTACTTGCACTCTTATTTCTCATTGAAAAGTACTCCATGAGTCTTTCATTGGCTAGGAACACCCAGCTGGTTTTCGGGTTCCTCCTGGCTTTATCCAGCAGGTCCACACAGAGGATGATTAGGGCCATGGGCCTGAGTGCAGATGTCTGAAATGGTCTGCACTTGGCTGTGCTGGGGAGGAGGTCTTTTGCTCCATCCCCTTGGTATCTCTATAAATACCCTGGAGCAGAGACAGTCAGGGCCCCTTGGAAAAGGTTCCAGGCCCTCTTGAGGCTATCTTGTATTTTCTATCAGTTTATCTTCACACTATAAATCCTTCTATCTGATATTTCCTGCTGCCCACACTCAAGAAAACTCTGGGGAGCTGTGGGGTTGGTGGGTAAATGCCCCCACAGTATGGTGCCATGAACAGGGACTAAAGACAAAAAAAGGGAGGGAGAAAAAATGGGGGACTAAAGAAAAAAGGGGACTAAAGAAAAATGAACAGGGACTAAAGAGTAATAGGGACGAAAGAAAATAGAAAATAATAGTTTTATTACAGAGTTTTTGGCAAAACTGTGAGTCTGCCCTGCCAGTGGAAAGTGGCATGCCAGTTTTATGGGGGCATATATATATATATATACATATATATATACATATATATATATATATATATATATATATATATATATATGTATATATATATATATGCAGGGGTTTTATCCTTGAGAGAAAAGGAAAATGAACTGGAAGGATGTCTGATGATGCAACGCAAAATTCTCTTCTGTCAAAATTTTCTATCTTATATCCCTTTCTCAATTTCTTTCTGTGAAAAATATAAGGCATAGTGTAGTAATATAGTGTAGGAAAAACATAGAAATATAAAATCGTGCAGAAAAATTTAAGATAACTAAAAGCAAGTAGACAGAAAAACTCTTCAATTTTCTAAATTTGGGGGCTATGAATGCAAACTGGGGAAAACAATCTTTCTTTGAGCTTTATGGGTAATAAAAAAGCTCTTCCTTGAGCTTATGGGGAAGAAAAAGTTTCCTATGGAATTTGACTTGGGGACAGCTGAAAGGCTAAGTCCAAGTGGCAGGAGAAAGTGATTTCTCCCTGAGGCAAAAAAAAAATGTGGGTGTAAAAAGCCAAAATTTAAAGCTGGGAAGTTTTGGGAAAAGTTGGTGTTTCTCTCCTGGGAAAAAAATCTTTCTCTTAAACTGTAAAGGTTTTATTTGAAAATTTTGGGGGAAAATCTCTTTAAAAGCCTTAATCTAGCTGGGTAGTGGTGGTGCACACCTTTAATCCCAGCACTCGGGAGGCAGAGACAAGTGGATCTTTGTGAGTTCAAGGCCAGCCTGGTATACAGAGCAGGATCCAGGGAAGGCACAAAGCTACACAGAGAAACCCTGTCTTGAAAAACAAACAAACAAACAAACAAACAAAAAATCCTTAAACTTTCTCTTAAAAAACTTAAAAATTGAAGCCTTTAATTTTCTCTCTTAGAAGGGCAAAAATTAGAATCATCTTAAGATATTAGTATGGGGACCACCTGTGATTAGCTCTAAGGGAAAACAACAAACTTCTTAAGACAAAGGCCTCTCTAAGTTCTCTTTCAAGCTTTAAAAATCCTCCCTGCAATGCAGGAGGCAGGGAGAAATTCCTAAAAACCGCTACTAAGTTCTGTCTCTTCAAGCTAGTAAAAGACAGTGGGTCAAAGTCCCCTGAGGGAAATACTTGGGAGAATAAGGATGAAGAGCAACAGAGAGCCCAAAAGGGCAGGGAACTTTACCTGGGAAAAGCAAAAAAGCCAAGCTTTTCAGTTAGAGCTGAGTGGAGGCATCAAGGATTTTGTTTCTGAGTGAGCTATGAGAGGGTGCTCCTAATCTTCCTAATGTAAAGATCCCCTGAAGTGATACAAACTCTGTTAGCATTGTATCCTCACTTCTGACCAAAAAGTCAGAGGTGGCTGGCCAGAGTCTCTGAGTTGGAGTGCATGTCGGGGGGTACTAGGGTTCCTGGAGCATGGTGCTGAGGCTGGAAGGTGCAGGACCCAGGGGAAGATTGCTAATGAACAAACAAAGCTAAAGCCGGTGGGAATGGCAGAGTTGTCTGCTTTCCCACAAGTCTCGGGTTGATAGGTCCACAGCTGCAAAAGTATCTGAGAAAAACTTTCCTATCAAAGAAAAGGCATTTCTGGGAAAGCAGTAAAGCTGAACTGTGTCTGAAGCAGTTGTGCTGCTGAGTCAGAAGCTGTCTGGGGAAAGAGCCCAGCCAGGGCAGAATAGAACAATCCAGAAGTAAAGCTTTCTTTTCTGTCAGAGAAAGCATCTCTTTGAGAAAAGCTTTGTTTCAACTTGAGATGGAGTTTAACCCTAAGGGGTGATTGCCTCTGGCATAAGCTCTGTCCTTGAGCACCCAGATAAACACATGCAACCCACTGGGGGACTGGGCCAGGTGAAGGCCTGAGGGAAAACCACCTGTCCTAGTGTAAGCTTAGATATGGCAAAAACCTTCCTTGCTTAGCTTTATTTGTGAACACAAACCTCAGACCCTGAAAACAGAAATGGACTAAAGCCCCTACCTTCAGATGCAAAAAAACTGTCACTGTGGCATTGGGAAATGTTTCTGGGGTAGAAGGGATAAATTGAGACCAAACTGGGAACTGTCTGGGAGAAAGACTCTGAAGAAAGAGAAGGGACATAATACCCCCCCCCCCGAAAATGCATGACCTGAAAAAGCTGCTAGAATTTGAGGCAGATTTGGGGAAGAAAATAAGGCCCCTATCTCCAAAGGCCTCTAGCAGAGGTACAGAGCAGCCTGAGCTAGCTGAAGCTCTGCATCTGGGGGGAAAGGAACAAGCAAAATTAGAATAAAAAATAAAATTAGAATAAAAAGCTCTCTGAAGGAGCTATGGAAAAGCTGTTGTAAATGTTTTTCACTGACTGGCTAAGGCAAACACAAGTCCCAAGGAAAGCTGCTATCAGGAATGCCAGCCTCAATGCTGGCTGTATCCTTGAACACACAGAGATCCGCCTTGCTCTGCCTCTGAAGTGCTGGGATTAAAGGCATGTGCCAACACTGCCCAGCTTCTGCTATGGCTTGCTGTGGCCCATTTTCTAGCCACCATTTTTGGCTCTGTATCTAGTGGCTGTCTGTTCTCAGCCACTTATTAGGGTGCACAATATTTTAGGGAATACAATACCACCACATATAGTTGTGTTTTTTCATCTGCTCACTGAGGAAGATGTGCTGGCTGATGATGCTGTGTATAAAGAAATGTATCCTTGCTCCATTATTCTCTAAGTATTCAACTTTCCATGAAGACTACTCTTTATCAGTATTTAATTTGCCAACACCCTTCTCTGAATTTCAGGAATCAAATTCCTTAAGCATTGGGCCATCATCCATCTTTCTGATGGGAGAAAGACCTATTATCTTGTTTGTGATCTAGTTCTTGCTTTTTTTTCTGGTTTTCTGAAGTCTCTCTGACAACCAGGTAAAAAAGTACCTTCAATACACCTGATGTCGCTTTGAAGACTCCTAACAAACATCTCCTTTTGTGTCCTTCAAACTCTCTTTAGTTGTTAATAATCTAGGTACCCTTCCAGATAGAGAATCACTCTATCCCACATAGTATAGTGGTCTGCACAAGCTAGCTAGCCACACTGTGTCTGGGAGGATGAAGAGGAAGTTCCTATGGAGAGCAGGAAGAGAGCAGGGTCTGCTGTTTGAGCCAGGGGCAGGTGATATTGAAATGCAAGTCTGTGCTGGTTCAGAACAGGTCTGGGTCTGGGGTGTAGGACAGGATCAGGAACTACTGTGCTGTTTTTAAGCACACTGTAACTCTATGGGAGGTGCTCTTCTAACTCAAGCCGCGACCTGCCAGTCCTAAGTTGTGCTGGGTCCTTCTGGTCAACTTGGAAGAGAAGTTGGTGCCAGGGGTTTTGTGTGCTGCGCTGTGAGAGCTGCTTCAAGAAGCTGAGCAGAGAGCGTGGGCAAGCTGGAAATCCACAACATGGTGAGTGAGGGGCTGCTGTCCCCAGACTGGGAGGAGTGCTCAGTTGAGTCATGGGATGCAGTTTGGTGTGTCCTCCCCTGGCTGGGTGGGAGCCACTGGCTGGATGTAGAGTTACACATGTTCTTGCCTGATCTTTCATGGTCCAGCTTGGTTCTGCTCATCCTGCATATTCCAGTGTATTTCTGTGTGGTCCTGGGTTGTGTTTGAAATTCCTGGGCTAGCTGGCAGCCTCTGTGTAACTTTGCTCTGCTGGCTGCATCTGTGCAGAGCATTGGGAGTGGGACTGTGATTTGAAATAACCTTGTTGTTGACATCACTGTGAAATTCTGACACCCTTAGAGATTACGTTATCCCCATGGAACCCAAGATTTCTGAACTCAGAGAACAATGGTCCTGTATATTCCAGAAGTACTGTACTTTGAACTTTTCACATTGAGGTTTAGGATCCATCTAGAGTTAATTCTGTGGAGCTCATAAACAGTATTTCCTATGTACAGTAGCATTCCACTGCTAAACTGTGATGTTAAAGAGTAGAACTGACAGTAAAAAAAGTCTTACCAGTTCTTAGGAAACATTAATTCACAAAGTAGAATTTAGGTAAGGTGGGATTGTATCTCAAATACCCCAAAGATAAGTAGTATGATTGACATGCCTGTTAGAGAACAGTATGAAGAGATCTAAATATTTGTTCCCCAAGATTAACCAGCTACATTCCCATAACAAAGGAGACAACCCTGATTTATAACCAGCAAAAAGACCCATCTCTCCATTAAAAAACCAGCTTTCAAATGCTGTTCAAATGACCATTATAAGGTAAAAGCCAACTTATATTCCTCGTATGCCATAGAGATACATTAATTTTAGAAAAGGGGTGTCTCTAGTCTTTTTGAAAAGCAGTTCGGAGTCAAGGTTTCTTACGTTGGCTGAGGTGGACATGAATCTTCTCTGTAGCATGACAAAACATTTCCAATCATCTTAGGCCAGTCCTGTGATACAGTAATTTATCTGCCAATGGAGCCATGACCATTATTTCCACTATCTCTCCTGCCTTTAAGCCCTCCCATACATGCTTTATTGTGTTCTAATCCATGACTTCTTTTTGCTTAATAACACTTTTTGCTTAATCACTTGAATGTGACTTGCCTTTGGTTTAGGACTTCCCACCTACAAAGTAAAGTAAAATGTTGGCTGTACTGGGCATTGTATATGTTATTTTCAAAATGTATGAGATTTAATTTAGGTGTATGAGTTTTGCCTGTGTGTATATCAAGTTAATGCCAGGTACCACTGAATATCAAAAGGGAGTGTCTGATCCCAAGTGCCTATAGTTACAAATAGTTGTGAGCTGTCTCTTGGGTCCTGAGAAACAAATTCAGGCCCTGTGAATGAGTAGACAGTGCTCTCAGGTGTTGAACCATCTATTCAGCCCCATGAACATGTCATTATAGCAGTAAGGTGTGAATGGATGATCCTGATTTCATCTTTACCCAGGAGGCATCTCTCTGCATATCTCCTACTCTGGGAAGTACATTTCGCTTCATGCCCCTCTGGTTGTTTCCAAGGAACCCTCTCTGAATTTCTCGTGCTCTAGAACTACATTTCCCATCTTTCCCCTTGGGTCATTTCCCAGGAGGCCTCTCTCCACATATCTCTTGCTCCAGAAGGACTCTCTGAATTTCTCTGCTCTTGGAAGTACATTTCCCATCATTCTCCTCTGTTCAATACCCAGGAGGACTCTGTCCGCATTTCTCATGCTCTAGGAAGGACATATCCCATCATGCTCCTCGGGTTATTTCACAGGAGGCATCTCTCTGCATTTCTTGTGCTCTGTGAACTACATTTCCCATCATGCCCCTCAGATAATTTCCCAGTTGGCCTCTCTGCATTTCTTGTGTTGTTGGATCTACATTTCCCATCATGTCCCTTGTGTCATTTTCCAGAAGGCTTCTCTGCATTTCTCAGCTCTAGGATCAACATTTCCCATCATTCTGTTCGGGATATTTCCCAGGAGGCTTCTCTCTGCATTTCATGTTCTCTGGGAAATATATTTCCCATCATGCCCCTCTGGTCATTTCCCAGGAGGCCTCTCTCCTCATTTCTTGTGTTGTATGAAGTCCATTTCCCATCATTCCCTCAGGTCATTTTCCAGGAAGCCTCTCTCTGCATTTCTCATGCTCTGGGAAGTATATTTGCCATAATGCCCTTCAGGTCATTTCCCAGGTGACCTATCTCTGAATTTCATTCTCTAGGAACTATATTTCCCATTATGACCCTTGGTCATTACCCAGGAGGCCTCTCTCTATATTTCTTATGTTCTGGGAATTACATTTCCCATCATGCACCTCGGTTCATTTCCCAGGAGGCTTCTTGACATTTCACTGCTCTAGCAAGAACATTTCCCATCATGCCCCTTGGGTCATTTCCAAGGAGGCATGTCCCTACATTTATCATGCTCTAGGAAATTCATTTCCCTTTATGCCCCCAGGTCATTTCCCAGGAGGCCTCTCTCTGCATCTTGTACTCTAGGATCTACATTTCACATCCTGCCCCTCAGGTCATTTCCCAGGTGGCCTCTCTGCTTTTCTTTGCTCTATGAAATACATTTCCTATCAAGCTCCTCGGGGCATTTCCTAGGAGGCTTCTCTCCAAAATTCTCATGCTGTAGGACAGACTTTTCCCAAGATGCCCCACAGGCCATTTCCCAGGAAGCATCTCTCTGTATTTCTTGTGCTGTATGAAGTCCATTTTCCATCATGCACCTTGGGTCATCTCCCAGTTGGCCTCTCTGCATTTCTCATGCTCTAGAAAGTACATTTTCCACCATGCCCCCCGGGTCATTTCTCAGGACGCCTCTTTTCATTTCTCTGCACTAGGAAGTACATTTACAATTATGCCCCTTGGGTCATTTCCCAGCAGGCTTCTCTCTGCATTTCTCATGCTCTAGGAAGTACATTTCCCATCATATTCCTCGTGTCATTTCTCAGGAGTCCTCTCTCTGCATTTCTTGTGTTCTATGAAGTACGTTTCCCATCATGCCCCTCGTGTCATTTCCCAATTGGCCTCTTTGCATTTCTTGTTTTCTACAAACTATATTTCCCTTCATGCCCCTCAAGTCATTTCCCAGAAGGTCTCTCTGCATTGTTTTGTGCTCTAAAAAGTACATTTCCTATCATGCACCTTGGGTTATTTCCCAGGAGGCTTCTCTCCGCATTTCTCGAGCTCTAGGAAGTACTTTTCACATCATGCCCCATGGGTCATTACCCAGTTGGCCTCAGCATTTCTTGTTTTCTACAAACTCCATTTCCCATCATGCCTCTCAGGTCATTTCCTATGAAGCCTCTCTAGATTGCTCTGCCATTAGAAGTAAATTTCCCATCATGCCTCTCAGGTTAGTTCCCAGGAGGCTGCTCTCTGCATTTCTCATGCTCTAGAACTACATTTTCCATCATGCCCCTCATGTCATTTCCCAGGAAGCCTCTCTGCATTTCTTGTGCTCTAGGAGGTAAATTTCCCATCATGCACCTAGGGTCATTTCCCAGGATGCGTCTCTGATTTTGAATGCCCATGGAAGTAAATTTCCCATCATGCCTCTCAAGTCACTTCCCAGGAGGCTTCTCTCCACATTTCTCGTATGCTAGGAAATACATTTTCCATCATGCTCCTTGAATCATTTCCCAGTTGGCCTCTCTGCATTTCTCTTCTATAGGAAGTACATTTCCCATCATCCCCATGGGTCATTTCCCAGGAGGCCTCTCTGCATTTCTTGTGCTCTAGGAAGTACATTTCCCATAATTACCTGTAGTTAGTGATTTCCTGCCTGGCTCACAGTCAGGACAAATCTCTCTCACCTGCCAATCCCACAGTCGCTCAGACCCAACCAAGTAAACACACAGAAACATATATTGCTTACAAACTGTATGGCCGTGGCAGGCTTCTTGTTATCTACTTCTTCTATCTTAAATCAACCCATTTCTGTTAGTCTATACTTTGCCACATAGCTTGTGGCTTACTGGTGTCTTTACATGTTGCTTCTCATGGCAGAGGCTGGCAGTGTCCCTCCCCCAGCCTTCCACTTCCCAGAATTCTCCTCTCTCCTTGTCCCACCTATACTTCCTGCCTGGCCACTGGCCAGTCACCATTTTATTTATACAGATCAATATCCACAGCAATTACCCCCGGGTCATTCCCCAGGAGGCCTCTCAACATATTTCTTGTGCTGAAGGAAGTACATTTCCCATTATGCTCGTTAGGTCATTTCCCAGGAGGCATCTCTGCATTTGTCTGCTATAGGAAGTACATTTCCCATCATCCCCTCCGGTCATTTCCCAGTTGGCCTCACTGTATTTCTCTGCTCTAGGAAGTACATTTTCCATCATGCACCTGGGTCATTTCCCAGGAGGCCTCTCTGCATTTATCTGCTCTAGGAAATACATTTTCCATCATGTCACTCAGATCATTTCTCAGGAGGACTCTCTCTGCATTTCTCAAGCTTTAGGAAATGCATTTCCCATCATGCCACCCTTGTCATTTCACAGGAGTCCTCTCTGCATTTCCTGTACTCTACCAACTACATTTCCCATCATGCCCCACAGGTCCTTTCTCAGGAGTCCTCTCTCTGCATTTCTCATGCTCTAAGAAGTACATTTCCCATCATGCCCCTCGGGTCAATTCTCACGAGTCCTCCTTCCACATTTCTCGTGCTCTAAGAAGTACATTTCCCATCATGCCACTCGGGTCATTTCCCAGGAAGCCATTATGCATTTCTTGTGCTCTAGGATGTATATTTCCCATTAGGCCCCTCAGCTCATTTCCCAGGAGGCGTCTATGAATTTCATTCCATATGGAAGTAAATTTCCCATCATGCCTTTCGGGTCAGTTCCCAGTAGGCTTCTCTCCACATTTCTCATGCTCTAGGAACTACATTTCCCATAATGACCCTCAGGTCATTTCCTAGTTGGCCTCTCCACATTTCTTGTGCTCTAGGATCTATGTTTTCCATAATGTACTTTGGGTCATTTATCAGGAGGCCTCTCTCTTCATTTCCTGTGCTCTAAGAACTTCATTTCCCATCATGCCCCATTGGTACTTTCTCAGGAGTACTTTCTCTGCATTTCTCATGCTCTAAGAAGTACATTTCCCATCAGGACGCATGGGTTATTACAAAGGATGCCTCTGTCCTTTTATATGATCTTGGACATACATTTCCCATTATTTCCCTCAGATTATGTCCCAGGAGGCCTCTCTTTGTATTTCTCATGCTGTGAATAGTACTTTTCTCATCATGGCCCTCGGGTCATTTTCCAGGCGGCCTGTCTGCATTTCTCATGCTCTAGGAAGTTTATTTCCCATCATGCCCTTTGGGTCATTTCCCAGGTGACCTCTCTCCGCATTTCATTCTCTAGGAACAATATTTTCCATTATGACCCTTGGTCATTACCCAGAAGGCCTCTCTCTGCATTTCCTGTGCTGTGGGATGTACATTTCCCTTCATGTCCCTCTGGACATTTCCCAGTAGACCTCTCTGCATTTCTCATGCTCTGGGAGGTACTTTTCACATCATGGCCCTTGGGTCATTTCCCAGGAGGCATCTCTCCACATTTCTCATGCTGTATGAAGTCCATTTTTCATCATACTCCTCGAGTCATTTCCCAGTTGGCCTCTCTGTATTTCTCTGCTATAGGAAGTACATTTCCCATCATTCTCCTCGGGTCACTTACCAAGAGGCCTCTCAATGTATTTCTTGTGCTCTAGGAAGTACATTTCCCATCATGCTCCTTAGGTCATTTCCCAGGAGACCTCTCTACATTTATCTGCTCTAGGACATATATTTTCCATCATGTGCCTCAGATCTTTTCACAGGAGGTCTCTATCTCCATTTCTCAGGCTCTAAGAAGTACATTTCCCATCATGCTCCTTGGGTCATTTCCCAGGAGGCCTCTCTCCATTTCTCTGCTCTAAGAAGTACTTTTCCCTTCATTGCCCTTGGGTCATTTTCCCGGAGGCCTCTGTCTGCATTTGTGTGCTCTAAAAAGTTTATTTCCCATCATGCCCTTCAGGTAATTTCCCAGTTGGCCTCTCAGCATTTTTTGTGCTCTAAGAAGTACATTTCCCATCATGCTCCTCAGTAATGTTCCAGGAGCTGTCCCTGCATTTCTCCTCTCTTGCAAGTACATTTCCCATCATGCGCCTCGGGTCATTAGCTAAGATGCCTCTGTCTGCATTTCTCATGTTCCAGGAAATACATTCTTCTTCTTGCCTTGGGGTCATTTCAGAGGAGGCCTCTGCATTTCTCTGCTATAGGAAGTACATTTCCCATCATGCCCCTCAGGTCATTTCTCTGGAGACCTCTCTCTGCATTTCTCATGCTCTAGGAACTACATTTCCCATTATGACCCTTGGGTCATTTCACAGGAGGCCTATCCTCATTTCTCTGCACTAGGAAGTACATTTACCATTATGTCCCTTGTGTCATTTCCCAAAAGGTCTCTCTCCACATTTCCCCTGCTCTAGGAAATACATTTCTCATCATGCTCCTCCAGTTATTTCCCAGCAAGCCTCCCTCTGCATTTCTCATGCTCTTGGAACTTCATTTCCCATCATGGCCCTTAAGTCATTTCCAAGGTGGCCCCTCAGCATTTCTTGTTTTCTATAAACCACATTACCCTTCATGCCCCTCACATCATTTCTCAGAAGGCCTCTCTGCATTTCTCCTGCTCTAAGAAGTACATTTCCCATCATGCTCCTTTGTAATGTCACAGGAGGCCTCTCTTCATTTCTTTGCTCTAGCAAGTACATTTTCCATCATGCCCCTCAGGTCCTTTCCCAGGAGGCCTCTCTCCATTTATCTGCTCTAAGACATACGTTTTTCCATCATGTCCCTCAGATCATTTCCCAGGAGGCTTCTCTCCACATTTCTCGTTCTTTTGGAAGTACACTTCCCATCATGCTCCTCGGTAATATCCCACAAGGACTCTGCATTTCTCTGCTCTAGGAATTACATTTCCCATCATGCCCATCGGGCCATTTCTCAGGAGGCCTCTTTCTGCATTTCTCGAGCTTTAGAAAGTCCATTTCCCAACATTTCCCTTGGGTCATTTCACAGGAGGCCTCTCTCTGCATTTCCTATGCTCTAAGAAGTACATTTCCCATCATGCCTGTTGGGTAATTTTTCAGAATGCCTCTCTCCCTTTATATGCTCTTGTACATACATTTCCCATCATTTCCCTCAGATTATTTCCCAGGAGGTTTCTCTCCATATTTCTCATGCTCTTGGAAGTACATTTACATCATACCTCTTTGGTGATTCCCAAGAAGGTTTCTCTCCACATTTCTTGTTCTCTAGGAAGTAATTTTCGATTCTTGCCCCTCGGATCATTTTCCCAGCATGCCTCTCTCCACATTCCTCATGCTTTAGGAAGTTCATTTCCCATCATGCCCCTTGGGTCATTTCCCAGTTAGCCTACTGCATTTCGTGTGCTCTAGGACCTACATTTCCCATCATGCCCCTCGGGTCATTTTCCAGGATGCCTTTCTCCGCATTTCTCATGATCTGGGAGGTATATTTCCCATCATGCCCTTTGGTTCATTTCCCAGGTGACCTCTCTCTGCATTTCATGCTCTAGGAACTATATTTCCCATCATGACCCTCGGTCATTACCCAGGAGGCATCTCTCTGCATTTCTTGTGCTCTGGGAAGTATATTTCCCATCATGCCCCTCAGGTCATTTCCCAGGAGGCTTCTCTGCATTTCTCGTGCACTAGGAAGTACTTTTCCCATCATGGCCATTGGATCATTTCCCAGGAGGCCTCTCTGCATTTCTCATGCACTAGGAAGTACATTTCCCATCTTGCCCCTTGGATCATTTCCCAGGGTCTTATATTTTCCATCCTGACCTTTGGGCCATTTCCCAGGTGACCTTTCTCCGCATTTCATTCTCTAGGAATTATATTTCCCATTATGACCCCTGGTCATTAGCCAGAAGTCCTCTCTCTGCATTTCTCTTGCTCTAGGAAATGCATTTCCCATCTTGCCACTCGGGTCATTTCCCAGGAGACCTCTCTCCACATTTCTCTTGCTCTGGGAGGTACTTTTCCCATCATGCACCTCAGGTCATTTCCCAGGAGGCCTCTCCCTACATTTATCATGCTCTAGGAAGTTCATTTCCCATCAAGCACCCCAGGGTATTTCCCAGAAGGACTCTCTCCACAATTCTTGTACTGTAGGAAAGTCATTTCCCATCATGCCCCTTGGGCCATTTCCCAGGAGGCCTCTCTCTGCATTTCTTGATCTCTAGGAAGTGTATTTCCCATCATGCCCCTCAGGACTTTCTCAGGATGCCTCTCTCCATTTATCTTGTGCTCTAAGAAGTACATATCCCACCATGTCCCTCAGATCATTTCCCAGGAGGCCTCTCTCTGCATTTCTTATGCTCTAGGAAGTACATTTACCATCATGCCTCTCCAGTCTTTTCCCAAGATGCCTCTCTCCATTTTCTCTGCTCTTTGACATTCATTTCCCATCATGTCCCTTGGGCCATTTCAAGGAGAGGTCTCTCTGCATTTCTAGAGCCTTAGGAAGTGCATTTCCCATCATGCCCCTCGGGTCTTTTCTCAGGATGCCTCTCTCAAATTATATGCTCTTGGACATATATTTCCCATCATTTCCCTCAGATTATTTCCCAGGAGGCCTCTCTCTGTATTTCTTGTGCTCTTGGATACATTTTCCATCATACCCCTTGTGTCTTTTTCCAGGCGGGTTCTCTATGAAGTATTTTTGCATTCTTGCCTCTCGGGTCATTTCCCAGGAGGCCTTTCTCTGCATTTGTCAAGCTCTAGGAAGTACATTTCCCATTTGCCCCTCAGGGCATTTCCCAGTTGGCCTCTCAGCATTTCTCATTTTCTACAAACTACATTTCCCATCCTGCTCTTGTGTCATTTCTCAGATGTCCTCCCTCTGCTTTTCTCTGCTCTAGCAAGTACATTTCCCATCAAGCCACTTGGGTCATTTTCCAGTTGGCCTCTCAATGCATTTCTTGTACTGTAGGAAGTACATTTCCCATCATGCCCCTTGGGTCATTTCCCAGGAGGCTTCTCTCCACACTTCTCATGCTCTGGGAAGTACATTTCCCATCATGCTCCTCAGTAATGTCACAGGAGGCCTCTGTGAATTTCTCTACTCTAGCCAGTATATTACTGATCATGCCCCTCGGGTCATTTTCCTGAATAACTCACTCTGCATTTCTCATGCTCTGGGAAATACATTTCCCATCATTCCCCTTGTGTCATTTCCCAGGAGGACTCTCTCCATTTCTCGTGCTCTAGGAAGTACTTTTCCCTTTATGCCCTTGTGTCATTTCCCCAGAGTCCTCTCTCCAAATAGTCATGCTCTAGGAAGTACAATTTTCTTCATGCCCCTCAGGTCATTTCACAGTTGGCCTCTCAGCATTTCTTCTTTTCAACAAACTACAATTCCCATCATGCCCTTCCTGTCATTTCCCAGAAGGCCTCTCTGCATTTCTTGTGCTCTAAGTGGTACATTTCTGATCATGCACCATGGGTCATTTCCCAGGAGGCTTCTCTCTGCATTTCTCATGTTCTAGAAAGTACTTTTCCCATCATGAACTTTGGGTCATTTCCAGGAGGCCTGTCTCTGCATTTGTTTTGCTCAAGGAAGTACATTTCCCATGATGCCCTTCGGGTCATTTCCCAGTTGGCCTCTCATCATTTCTTGTTTTCTACAAACCACATTTCCCATCATGACCCTTGGGTCATTTCACAGTGGCCTCTTAGCATTTCTTGTTTTCTATAAACCATATTTCCCATCATGTCCCTCAGGTCATTTCCCAGAAGGTCTCTCTGCATATCTCATGCTCTAGGAAGTACATTTCCCATCATGTCCCTCGGGTCATTTCCCAGGAGGCTTCTCTCCACATTTCTCATACTCTAGGAAATACATTTCACATCATGCCCCTCGTGTCATTTCTCAGGTGTCCTCCCTCTTCATTTCCCTGCTCCAGAAAGTACATTCTGATCATGACACTAGGGTCATTTCCCAGGAAGCTTCTCTGAATTTCTTGTTCTCTAGATTGTAAATTTCCCATTATGCCCATTGGGTCATTTCCCAAGATGCATCTCTGGATTTCAATGCCCATGGAAGTAATTTCCCATCATGCCTCATGGGTCAGTTTCCAGGAGGCTTCTCTCTTCATTTCTCATTCTCTGCAAAGTACATTTCTCATCATGCTCCTCGTTAATGTCCCAGGATGCCTCTTTGCAGTTCTCTTGATCTAGGAAGTACATTTACCATCATGCCCATCGGGTCATTTTCCACTTGGCCTCTCTTCATTTCTTGTTCTCTCAGAATTTCATTTCTTATCAGGCCCCTCTGGTCATTTCCCAGGAGGCTTCTCTATATTTATCTGCTGTAGTACAGACATTTCCTATCATGCTCCTCAGATCATTTCCTAGGAGGACTCTCTACACATTTGTCATCATGATCCAATATTATTTCCCAGGAGGTCTCACTCTGCATCTCATGCTCTAGGAACTGTATTTCCCATCATGCCCCTCAGGTAATTTCCCAGGAGTCCTCTCTGCATTTCTCTGCTCTATGAAGTACATTTCACATCATGCCCCATGGGTTATTTCACAGGAGGCGTCTCTCTGCATTTCTTGGGCTCTGCAAACTACATTTCCAGTCATGCCCCTCTGGTCATTTCTCAGTAATCCTCTCTTTCTTGAGCGCTAGGAAGTACTTTTCTCATCATGCAAATTGGGTCATTTCCCAGGATGCTTCTCCCCAAATTTCTCATGCTCTAGGAAGTACATTTCCCAACCAACATGCCCTTCGGGTCATGAATCAGGATGCCTCTCTGTGCATTTCTCGTGCTTCAGGAAATACATGCCGCTTCATGCCTTGGGGCCATTTCAGAGGAGACCTCTCTGCATTTCTCCTGTTCTAAGAAGTACATTTTCCATCTTGCACCTTGGGTCAATTCCCAGGAGGCTTTTCTCTGCATTTGTTGTGCACTAGGAAGTTCATTTCCCATCATGCCCCTCAGGTCATTTCCCAGTTTGCCTACTGTATTTTGTATGTTCTAGGATCAACATTTCCCATCATTCCCCTCTGGTCATTTTTCAGGAGGCCCCTCTCCGCATTTCTCATGCTCTGGGAAATATATTTTCTATTATGCCCTTCAGGTCATTTTCCAGGTTACATCTCCCTGCATGTCATTCTATAGGAACTATATATCCCATTATGACTGTTGATCATTATGCAGGTGGCCTCTCTCTGCATTTCTAGTGCTATGGGAAGTACGTTTCACATCATGCCCCTTGGTCATAGCCAGAAGGCCTCTTTGCATTTCTCATGCTCTAGAATGTACTTTACCCATCATGGCCCTTGGGTCATTTCCCAGGAGGCCTCTCTCTGCATTACTTGTGCTGTATGAAGTCCATTTTTCATCATGCTCCTTGAGGCATTTCCCAGTTGGCCTCTCTGCATTTCTCATGCTCTAGGAAGTAGATTTCCCATCATGCCCCTCAGGTCATTTTCCAGGATGGCTCTCTACACATTTCTCTAGCTCTGGGAACAATGTTTCCCATCATGCCCCTTGGGTAATTTCCCAGGAGGCCTCTCAACGTATTTCTCTTGCTCTAGGAAGTACATTTCCCATCATGCCCCTCGTGTGATTCCCAAGGTTTCTCTCCACATTTCTCATTCTCTAGGAAGTACTTTTCCATTCTTGCCCCACGGGTCATTTCCAAGAAGGCCTGTATTCTCATTTGTCAAGCTCTAGGAAGTATATTTCCCATCATGCCCCTCAGGTCATTTACCAGGAGGCCACTCTACATTTCTTGTGCTCTAGGAAGTACATTTCCTATCATGGTCCTTGGGTCATTTCCCAGCAGGCACCTCTCCACATTTCTCATGCTGAATGACGTCCATTTTCCATCATGCAACTCGAGTCATTTCCCATTTGGCCTCTCTGCATTTGTCATGTACTAGGGAGTTCATTTCCCATCATGCCATTCAGGTCATTTCCCAGTGGGCCTCCCTACATTTCTTGTGTTCAAGGAAGTACATATCCCATCATGACTCCAGGTCATTTCCCAGGAGTCCTCTCTGCATCTTGTGCTCTAAGAACTAAATTTCCTATCATGCACCTCGGGTCTTTTCACAGGAAGCTTCTTGGCATTTCACTGCTCTAGGAAGAATATTTCCCATCATGCCCCTCAGATCCTTTTGCAGGTTGCCTCTCCCTAAATTTATTGTGCTCTAGGAAGTTCATTTCCCATCATGCCCCCAGGTCATTTTCCAGGAGGCCTCTCTCTGCATCTTGTGCTCTAGGAAATACAATTCCCTTCCTGCCTCTCAGGTCATTTCCCAGGTGGACTCTCTACCTTTCTCTGCTCTAGGAATTACATTTCCCATCAAGCTCCTCAGGGCATTTCCTAGGAGGTGTCTCTCCACATTTCTCGTTCTGTAAGGCAGACATGTCCCATCATTGCCATCAGGTCATTTCCCAGGATTCCTCTCTGCATGTCTGCTCTAGGACAGACATTTCCCATCATGCCCCTTGGGCCATTTCCCAGGAGCCCTCTCTCCATTTATCTGCTCTAGGACATACATTTTCCATCATGTCCCTCAGATCATTTCCTAGAAGGCATCTCTCCGCATTTCTCATGCTCTAGGAAGTACATTTCCCATCATGCCTCTTTGTAATGTCACAGGAGGACTATCTGTATTTCTTTGGTCTTGCAAGTACATTTCCTATCATGCCTCTTGGGTCATTTCCCAGGATGCCTCTCTCCATTTATGTTTAGGACATACATTTCCACCATGTCCCTCAGATCATTTCCCAGGAGGCCTCTCTTTGCATTTCTCAAGCTTTAGGAAGTGCATTTCCCATCATGCCACAAGTGTCATTTCACAGGAGTCCACTCTCTGCATTTCCTGTGCTCTATGAACTACATTTCCCATTATGCCCCACAGGTAATTTCTCAGGAGTCCTCTCTCTGCATTTCTCATGCTCTAAGAAGTACATTTCCCATCATGCCCCTCGGGTCATTTCCCAGGATGCCTCTCTCCATTTAAATGCTCTTGGACGTACATTGCCCATCATTTAGATCAGATTATTTCCCAGGAAGCCTCTCTGTATTTCTTGTGCTCTAGGAAGCACATTTTCAATCATACCCTCGGGTCATTTCCCAGTTTGCCTCTAGGCATTTCTTGTTTTCTACAAACTACATTTCCCATCATGCCACTCGCATCATTTCACAGAAGGCCTTTCTGCATTTCTTGTGTTCTAAGAAGTACATTTCCTATCATGCCCCTCGTGTCATTTCTGAGGTGTCCTCCCTCTGCATTTCTCTGCTCTAGCAAGGACATTTCCCATCATGCCACTTGGGTCATTTCCCAGGAATTCACTCTGCTTTACTTGTGCTCTAGGATGTCAATTTCACATCATGCCCCTCGGGTCATTTCTCAGGAGGTGTCTCTGAATTTCAATGCCCATGGAATTAAATTTCACATCATGCCTCTTGCATCAGTTCTCAGGAGGCTTCTCTCTGCTTTTCTCATGCTCTAGGAACTTCATTTCCCTTCATGCCCTGGCATCATTTCCCAGGAGGCCCCACTGCATTTTTCAGCTCTAGGAAGTATATTTTCCATCATGACCCTCTGGTCATTTCCCAGGAGGCCTCTCTCTTCATTTGTCATGCACTACGAAGTTCATTTCCCATCATGCACCTGGGGGCATTTCCCAGTTTGCATACTGCATTCCGTGTGCTCTGGATCAACATTTCCCATCACTCCCCATGGGTCATTTCCTGGGAGGCCTCTCTCTGCATTTCTCGTGCTCTGGGAAGTATATTTCCCATCATGACCCTCAGTCATTACCCAGGAGGCCTCTCCTTACATTTATTGTGCTCTAGGAAGTTCATTTCCCATCATGCCCCTAGGTCATATCCCAGGAGGCCTCTCTGCATGCTGTGCTGTAGGAACTACATTTCCCATCATGCCTCTTGGGTCATTTCCCAGAATTCCTCTCTCCTCATTTCTTGTGCTCTGTGAAGTTTATTTCCCATCATGCTTTTGGGTCATTTTCCAAGTGACCTCCCTCCACATTTCATTCTCTAGGAACTATATTTCCCATTATGGCCCTCAGTCATTACCCAGGAGTCCTCCCTTTGCATTTCTTGTGCTCTAGGAAGTACTTTTCCAATCATGGACTTCAGTCATTTCCCAGGAGGCCTCTCTCGGCATTTCTCATGCTTTATAAAGTCCATTTTCCATCATGCTCCTTGAGTCATTTCCCCATTGGCCTCTCTGCATTTCTCATGCCTTAGGATGTACATTTCCCATCATGCACCTTGGGTCATTTCCCAGGGGGCCTCTCTGCATTTCCCTGCTCCTAAACTTCATATCCCATCATGACCCTCATGTCATTTTCCAGGAGGCCTCTCAATGCATTTCTTGTGCTCTAGGAAGTACATTTCCCATCATGCTCTTCAGTCATTTCCCAGGAGGCCTCTCCTCATTTCTCTGCACTAGGAAGTACATTTACCATTATGCCTGTTGTGTCATTTCCCAGGATGTTTCTCTCCCAATTTCTAGTGCTCTGGAAAGTATATTTCCTATTATTCCACTCTTGTCATTTCTCAAGAGGCATTTCTCCACATTTCTTATTCACTAGGAAGTACATTTCCCATCATGCCATTCGGGTCATTTCCTAGTTGGCCTCTCTCTGCATTTTCATGGTCTATAAAACACATTTTCCATCATGACCAAGGAGGCCTATCTCAGAATTTCTCCTGCTCTGGGATGTACATTTCCCATCATGCCCCTTGGGTCTTTTCCCAGGAGGCTTCTCTCTGTATTTGTTGTGCTCTACAACTACATTTCCCATCTCTGCATTTCTTGTGATCTTGGAACTACATTTCCAACTATCTCCCTCGAGTCAATTTCCAGGAGGCCTGTCAGCATTTATGTGCTCTAGGACAGACATTTCCCATCATGCTCCTCAGATCATTTCCCAAGAGGTCTCTGTCCACGTTTCTTGTGCTCTAGGAAGTACATTTCCTATCATGCCCCTCAGACCATTTCACAGGAGGCCTCTCTTGGCATTTCTCCTGCTCTAGTAAGTAGATTTCCCATCATGCCCCTTGGGTTATTTCCCAGGAGACCTCTTGCCACATTTCTTGTGCTCTAGGAAGTATATTTCCCATCATGACCCTCAGTCATTACCCAGGAGGCATCTCTCTGCATTTCTCTTACTCTGGGAAGTACCTTTGCCTTCATGCCCCTCTGGTCATTTCCCAGGATGCCTCTCAGAATTTCTTGTGCTCTAGAACATTTTCCATCTTTCCCCTGGGTAATTTCCCAGTAGGCCTCTCTGCATTTCTGTACTCTAGGAACTACCTATCCCATATGCCCCTTGGGACATTGCCCAGGAGGCTTCTCTCCACATTTCTTGTGCTCTGGGAAGTACATTTATCCTCAAGACCCTCGGGTCATTCCCAGGAGTCCTGTCTCCTCATTTCTCATGCTCTAGGAAGTATATTTCCCATTATGCCCCTAGGGCCATTTACCAGGAGGCCTCTCTCCATTTATCTGCTCTAGGACATATATTTTCCATCATGTCCCTCAGATCATTTCCCAGGAGGATTCTCTCCAAATTTCTTGTGCTCTGGGAAGTATATTTCCCATAATTCCCCTTGGATCATTTCCCTGGAGGCCTCTCCTCATTTCTCTGCACTAGGAAGTACATTTACCATATGTCCCTTGTGTCATTTCCCAGGAGGCTTCTCTCCAAATTTCTAGTGCTCTGGGAAGTACATTTCCCATCATTCTCCTTGGGTCATTTCCCAGGAGGCATCTCTCTGCATTTTCATGGTCTGGGAACTATATTTTCCATCATGACACTCAGTCATGAGCCAGCAGGCCTCTGTCTGAATTTCTCATGCTCTGGGAAGTACATTTTCCATCATGTCCCTCAGATCATTTCCCAGGAGGCCCCTCTCCACATTTCTCTTGCCCTAGGAAGTACATTTCCCATCATGCCCCTCAGGTCATTTCCCAGGAGGCCTCTCTGCATTTCTCTGCTCTAGCAATTGGATTTCCCATCATGCCCTTCACAACACTTACCAGGAGGCCTCTCTCTGTATTTTTTGTGCTCTAGGAACTACATTTCCCATCATACTCCTCAGGGAATTTCCAAGGAGACATCTCTGCATTTCTCTGCTCTAGGAAGTACATTTATCACCATGCCCCTCAGGTAATTTCCCAGGAGTCTTCTCTGCATTTCTCTTGATCTAGGAAGTACATTTACCATCATGCCCATCAGGTCATTTTCCACTTGGCCTCTCTGCATTTCTTGTCCTCTAAGAAATTCATATCTTATCATGCCCCCCGGGTTATTTCCCAGGAGGCCTCAGTATTTATCTGCTGTAGGACAGACATTTCCTATCATGCTCCTCAGATCATTTCCCAGGAGGACTAACTCTGCATTTCTCATGCTTTATGAAGTAAATTTCCCATCATGCCCCTCAGGTCATTTCCCAGGATGGCTCTCTCTGCATTTCTCATCATGACCCAATATTATTTCCCAGGAGGCTTCTCTTTGCATCTCATGCTCTAGGAACTGTATTTCCCATCATGCCCCTCGGGTCATTTCCTGGGAGGCCTCACTGCATTTCTCTGCTCTAGAAAGTACATTTCCCATCATGCCCCTTGGGTTATTTCACAGCAGGCATCTCTCTGCATTTCTTTTGCTCTGCGAACTATAATTCCCATCATGCCCCTATGGTCATTTCTCAGGAGTGCTCTCTCTGCATTTATCGAGCTATAGGAAGTACTTTTCTTATCATGCCAAATGGGTCATTTCCCAGTTGTCCTCTCTCTGCATTTCTCAAGCTCTAGGAAGTACATTTCCCATCAAGCCCCTTGGGTTATTTCTCAGGAGTCCTCTCTCTGCATTTCTTGTGATCAAGGAAGTATGTTACTCATCATGACAATTGGGACATTTCTCAGGAGACCTCTCTCTGCATTTCTCTGCTCTAGGAAGTACATTTCCCATCATGGCCCTTGGATCAATTCCCAGGAAGCCCCTCTTCATTTCTCTCCTCTAGGAAGTGCATTTCCTATCATGCCCCAAGCTTCATTTCCCAGGAGGCCTCTCTCTGCATCTCATGTTCTAGGAAATACATTTCCTATCATGCACCTAGGGTCATTTCCCAGGAGGCCTCTCTCTGTATATCTGTGTACTACAAAGTATGTTTCTCATCATTCCTTTTGTGTCATTTCCCAGGAGACTTCTCTGCATTTCTTGTGAACTAGCTAGTACAATTCCCATAATGTCCATCAGTCATTTCCCAGGAGGCCTCTCTCCTCATTTCTCATGCTCTAAGATTTACATATGCCACCATGTCCGTACGGTCACTTCTCAGAAGGCCTCTCTGCATTTCTTGTGCTGTTGGATCTACATGTCCTGTCATGCCCCTTGTGTAATTTCTCAGGAGTCCTCTCTCTGCATTTCTCTGCTCTAGGAAGAACATTTCCCATCATGCCCCTCAGGTCATTTCCCAGGAGACCCTGCTCTGGATTTTCATGCTGTGGGGACTATATTTTCTATCGTGACCCTCTGTCATTACCCAGGAGGCCTTGTGATCAAGTAAGTACTTTTCCCATCATGCTCCTCAGGACATTTTCCACTTTTCCTCTCTGAATTTCTTGTGATCTAACAACTACATTTCCCATCATGCCCCTCAGGTGATTTCCCAGGAGGTGTCTCTGTATTTATCTCCTCTAGGACAGACATTTCCAATCATGTTCCTCAGATCTTTTCCCATGAGGTCTCTCATCGCATTTCTCCTGCTCTAGGAAGTATGTTTTCCATCATGCCCCTCAGATCATTTCCCAGGACTTTCCACATTACTCGTTCTCTAGGAAGTACATTTCATATCATGCCCCCGGGTCATTTCCCAGGAAACCTCTCTCCACATTTCTCATGCTCTAGGAAGTACATTTCCCATTGTGCCCCCTGGTAATTTCCCTGGAGGCCTCTCTACATTTCTCTACTCTAGGAAGTACATTTCACATCATCCCCTATGTTCATTTCCCAGGAGGACTCTCTCTGCTTTTCTTGTGCTCTAGGAACAACATTTCACATCATGCTCCTCAGGTCATTTCCCAGGAAGCCTCTCTGCATTTCTCTGCTCTAGGAAGTACATTTCCAATTAAGACCCTCAGGTCATTTTCCAGGAGACCTCTCTGCATTTCTCATGCTCTAGGAAGTACGTTTCTCTTCATGCCTTTTGCGTCATATACCAGGAGGCCTCTCTGCATTTCTCTGCTCTAGGAAGTACCTTTCCAATCATGCCTCTTGCATAATTTCTCAGGAGTCCTCTCTCTGCATTTCTCTGCTCTAGGAAGTACATTTCCCGTCATGGCCCTCGGATCAATTCCCAGGAAGCCTCTCTGCATTTCTTGTGCTCTAGCATGTAAATATCCCATCATGCCCCTAGTTCAATTCCCAGGAGGCCTCTCTGTATTTATCTCCTCTTGGAAGTAAATTACACATCATGCCTCTTGTGTCAGTTCCTAGGAGGGTTCTCTCTGCAATTCTCATGCTCTAGGAACTACATTTCACATCATGTCCCTTGGGTCATTTCCCAGGAGACCTTTCTGCATTTCTGATGCTCTAGGAGGTACCTTTTTCATCATGCCTCTTCCATCATACACCAGGAGGCCTGTCTGCATTTCTTGCTCTATGAAGTACCCTTCCCATCATGCCACTTGGGTCTTTTCCCAGGAGGCCTCTCTCCACATTTCTCATGTTCTAGGAAGTACATTTCCAATCATGCCCCTCAGGTAATCTCTCAGGAGTCTTCTTTCTGCATTCCTTGTTTTCTAGGAAGTATGTGTTCCATCCTGCCAGTTGGATCATGTCCAGGAGGCCTCTCTCCACATTACTTGTACTCTAAGATGCACATTTCACATCATGCCACTCAGGATATTTTACAGGAGGCCTCTCTACCTTTCTCGTCCTCTAGGAACCACATTTCCCATCATGCCCCTTGTGTAATTTCTCAGGAGTCCTCGCTCTGCATTTCTCTGCTCCAGGAAGTACATTTCACATCATGGCCCTCAGGTCATTTCCTAGGAGACCCCCTCTCTGCATTTTCACGCTCTAGGGACTACATTTTCTATCATGACCCTCTGTCATTACTTGTGATTGAGTAAGTACTTTTCCCATCATGCTCCTCAGGACATTTTCCACTTTTCCTCTCTGAATTTCTTGTGATCTAACAACTACATTTCCCATCATGCCCCTCAGGTGATTTCCCAGGAGGTGTCTCTGTATTTATCTCCTCTAGGACAGACATTTCCAATCATGTTCCTCAGATCTTTTCCCATGAGGTCTCTCATCGCATTTCTCCTGCTCTAGGAAGCACATTTTCCCTCATGCCCCTCAGATCATTTCCCAGGAGGACTCTCCACATTTATCATTCTCTAGGAAGTACATTTCATATCATGCCCCTCGGGTCATTTCCCACGAAGCCTCTCTTCACATTTCTCATGCTCTAGGAAGTACATTTCCCATTGTGCCCCTTGGTAATTTCCCAGGAAGCCTCTTCATTTCTCTGCTCTAGGAAGTACATTTCCCATCATCCTCTATGTTCATTTCCCAGGAGGCCTCTCTCTGCATTTTTCATGCTCTAGGAAGTACATTTCTCATCATGCCTCTTGAGTAATTTCTCAGGAGTCCTCTCTCTGCATTTCTCTGCTCTAGGAAGTACATTTCCCATCATGGCCCTCAGATCAATTCCCAGGAAGCCTCTCTGCATTTCTTGTGCTCTAGCATGTAAATTTCCCATCATGCCCCTAGGTCATTTCCCAGGAGGCCTCTCTGTATTTCTCTCTTCTTGGAAGTAAATTACACAACATGCTTCTTGGGTCAGTTCCCAGGTGGGTTCTCTCCACAATTCGTATGCTCTAGGAACCTCATTTCACATCATGCCCCTCGGGTCATTTCCCAGGAGGCATCCCTCTGCGTTATTTGTGCTCTAGGAACTACATTTCCCATAATGACCTTAGGGTCAGTTCTCAGGAGTCCTCTCTCTGCATTTCTCACACTCTAGTAAGTACATGAACATTCATGCCATTTGGGTCATTTCCCAGGAGGCCTCCTCCACATTTCTCTTGCTCTAGGAAGTCTTTTACCATCATGCCCCTCAGGTCACTTCACTGGAAGTCTCTCTAAATTTCTCGTGCTCTAGGAACTACATTTCCCATCATGCCCCTCTGGTCATTTGCCAATAGGCCTCTCTCTGTATATCTGTGCAATACAAAGTACGTTTCTCATCATTCCTCTTGGATCATTTCCCAGGAGGCTTCTTTGCATTTCTTGTGATCTAGCTAGTACAATTCCCATAATGTCCCTCAGGTCATTTCCCAGGAGGCCTCTCTGCATTTCTTGTGCTCTAGGAAATACATTAGCTATCATGCCCCTTGGGTCATTCCCCAGGGGGCCTTTCTGCATTTCTCTGCTTTAGGAAGTACATTTCCCATATGCCCCTTGGGTCATTTTGCAGGAGTCACCTCATTTATCTCCTTTAGGATGGACATTTTGCATCATGCTCCTCAGATCATTTCCCAGATGGCCTATCTCTGCATTTCTTGTGCTCTAGGAAGTACTTTTCCCATCATGCCCCTAGGGTCCTTTCCCAGGAGACCTCTCTTCCTTTCCCTGCTCTACAAAATAAATTTCACATCATGGCCCTTGGATCATTTCACAGAAGGTCTCTCTGCATTTCTCTCCTCTAGGAAGTGTATTTCCTATCATGCCCCTTGCTTCATTTCCCAGGAGGCTTCTCTCTGCATTTCGCATGGTCTAGGAAATACATTTCCCATCATGCCCCTCGGGTCATTTCCCAGGAGGCCACTCTCTGTATATCTGTGCACTACAAAGTACATTTCTTATCATTCCTCTCGTGTCATTTCCCAGGAGTCATCTTTCTGCATTTCTTGTTTTCTAGGAAGTACATTTCCCATCCGGCCAGTCAGATCATTTCCACGAGGACTCTCTCCAAATTTCTTGTATTCTAGGATGTACATTTCACTTTATGCCACTCAGGATATTTCACAGGAGGCCTCTTTACTTTTCTTGTCCTCTAGGAACCACATTTCCCATCATGCCCCTTGCATAATTTCTCAGGGGTCCTCTCTCTGCATTTCTCTGCTCTAGGAAGTACATTTTTTTCATGCCCCTCAGATCAATTCCCAGGAAGCCTCCCTGCATTTCTTGTGTTCTAGCATGTAAATTTCCCATCATGCCCCTAGGTCATTTCCCATAAGGTCTCTCTGTATTTCTCTCCTCTTGGAAGTATATTACACATCATGCCTTTTGGGTCAGTTTCCAGGAAGGTTCTCTCTGCAATTCTCATGCTCTAGGAACTACATTTCACATCTTGCCCCTCGGGTCTTTTCCCAGGAGGCCTCTCTCTGTATTTGTCATGCACTAGGAATTTCATTTCCCATCATGCCCCTCGGGTCATTTCCCTGTTTGACTACTTCATTTCCTTTGCTCTTGGATCAACATTTCCCATAACTCCCCTCAGGTCATTTCCCAGGAGGCCTCTCTCCGCATTTCTTGTGCTCTGGTTAGTATATTTCCCATCATGCCCCTCTGGTCATTCCCCAGGTGACCTCTCTCTGCATCTCATTCTCTAGGAACTATATTTCCCATTATAACCCTCAGTCATTATCCAGGAGTCCTCTCTCTGCATTTCTTGTTCTTTGGGAATTTCATTTCCCATCATGCCCCTCTTGTCATTTCCCCCAATGGCTCTCTGCATTTCTCTTGCTCTAGGAAGTACATTTCCCATCAAGGCATTTGGGTCATTTCCCAGGAGGCCTCTCTTTGCATTTCTCATGCTCTAGGAAGTACATTTCCTGTCATGACCCTCGGGTCATTTCCCAATGTACCTGTCTGCATTACCCTGCACTAAAAAGTGCATATTCCATCATGGCCCTCAGGTCATTATCCACGAGGCCTCTCAACGCATTTCTCATGCTCTAGCAAGTACATTTTCCATAATTCTCCTTATGTCATTTCCCAAGAGGCCTCTCTGATTTATCTGCTCTAGGAAGTACATTTCCCATCATGGCCCTCGGGTCACATTCCAGGAAGCCTCTGTCCATATTTGTGTGCTCTAGGAAGTTTATTTCCCTTCATGCCCCTCGGGTCATTTCCCAGTTAGCCTCTCAGCATTTCTTGTTTTCTGCAAACTCCATTTCCCATCATGCCTCTCAGGTCTTTCCCAGGAAGCCTCTGTACATTTCTCTGCCATTGGAAGTAAATTTCCCATCATGCCTCTCAGGTCAGGTCCCATGAGGCCTCTTGGCATTTCACTACTCTAGCAAGAACATTTCCCATCATGCCCCTCAGGTTGTTTCCCAGAAGGCCTCTCCCTATATTTATCATGCTCTAGGAAGTTCATTTCCCATCATGCTCCCAGGTCATTTCCCAGGAGGCCTCTCTCTGCATCTTGTGCTATAGGAACTACATTTCCCATCCTGCCCCCTCAGGTCAATTCCCAAGATGCCTAATTGATCTAATCAAGGAAGTACATTTCCATCATGCTCCTCAGGTCATTTCCGAGGAGGCTTCTCTCTGCATTTCTCATGCTCTGGGAAATACATTTTCCATCATGCTCCTTGGTAATGTCCCAGGAGGCCTTCTGCATTTCTCTGCTCTTGGAAGTACATTTCCCATCATCCACCTGGGGTCATTAACCAAAAGGCCTGTGTCTGCATTTCTCATGTTCCAGGAAATACATTCTGCTTCATGCCCTGGGGTCATTTCAGAGGAGGCCTCTCTGCATTTCTCTGATCTGGGTAGTACATTTCCCATCATGCCCCCCAGGTAATTTTTCAGGATGCCTCTCTCCATTTATATGCTCTTGGACATACATTTCCCATCACTTCCCTCAGATTATTTCCCAGGATGCTTCTCTCCATATTTCTCATGCTCTTGGAAGTACATTTCCCTTCATACCCCTCGGGTTATTCCCAAGGAGGTTTCTCTCTACATTTCTTGTTCTCTAGGAAGTACTTTTCGATTCTTGCCCCTTGGGTCATTTCTGAGAAGGCCTCTCTTCGCATTTGTCAAGCTCTGGGAAGTACATTTCCCATCATGCCCCTCAGGTCACTTCCCAGGAGGCTTTTCTCTGCATTTTTCATGCTCTAGGAAGTACATTTCCTGTCATGCCCCTCGCGTCATTTCTCATGTGTCCTCCCTCTGATTTTCTCTGTTCTAGCAAATGTATTTTGCATCATGCCACTCTGGTCATTTCCCTGGAAGCCTCTATGCATTTTTTTTGTGCTCTGATATGTAAATTTCCCATCATGACCCTCGGGTCATTTCCCAGAGAGCTTCTCTGCATTTTTCTGCTCTAGCAACTGCATTTCCCATTATGCCCCTCACGTCATTTCCCTGGATGCCTCTCTCCGCATTTCATTCTCTAGGAACTATATTTTCCATCATGACCCTCAGTCATTACCGAGGAGGCCTCTCTCTGCATTTCTTGTGCCCTGGTAAGTACATTTCCCATCATGCCCCTCAAGCTATTTACCAGGAGGCCTCTCTGCCTTTCTTGTGCACTAGGAATTACTTTTCCCATCATGGCCCTTGGGTCATTTCCCAGGAGTCCTCTTTCCACATTTCTCAAGCTGTATGAAATCCATTTTACATCATGCTCCTCATTTCCCAGTTGGCCTCTCAGCATTTCCTGTTTTCTACAAACTACATTAACCTTCATGCCACTCGTGTCATTTCCCAAAAGGCCTCTATGCATTTTTCTAGCTCTAAGAAGTACATTTCCCATCATGCACTTCAGTTTATTTCCCAGGAGGCTTCCCTCCACATTTCTTTAGCTCTAGGAAGTACTATTCCCATCATGCCCTTCAGGTCATTCCCCAGGTGACCTCTCTCTGCATTTCATGCTCTGGGAACTATATATCCCATCTTCACCCTTGGTCATCACACAGGAGGCCTCTCTGCATTTCTCATGCTCTAGGAAGTACATTTTCCATCGGATCCCTTGGGTTATTTCCCAGGAGGTTTCTCTCCGAATTTCTCTTTCTATATGAAGAAATTTTCCATTGTTGCCCCTCGGGTCATTTCTCAGGAGGTCTCTCTTTGCATTTATCAAGCTCTAGGAAGTATATTTTCCATCATGCCCCTCAGGTCATTTCCCAGTTGGCCTCTCAACATTTCTTGTTTTGTACAAACTACATTTACCATCATTCCCCTCACGTCATTTCCCAGAAGTCCTCTCTGCATTTCTTGTGCTCTAGGAAGACTTTTCACATCATGGCCCTTGGTTCATTTCCCAGGAGGCCTCTCTCCACATTTCCCATGCTATATGAAGTCCATTTTCAGTCATGCTCCTCGAGTCATTTCCCAGTTGGCCTCTCTGCACTTCTCTGCTATAGGAAGTACATTTCCCATCATTCTCTT
The DNA here is from genome assembly GCA_949786385.1 of Onychomys leucogaster. Taxonomy (NCBI): domain Eukaryota; kingdom Metazoa; phylum Chordata; class Mammalia; order Rodentia; family Cricetidae; genus Onychomys; species Onychomys leucogaster. The sequence goes on along the minus strand of OX460427.1, from coordinate 195,085 downwards.
GGGTCATTTCCCAGGAGGCCTCTCAATGTATTTCTTGTGCTCTAGGAAGTACATTTCCCATTGTGCCCCTAGGGTCATTTCCCAGGAGGCCTCTCTCCATTTATCTGCTCTAGGAAATATATTTTCCATCATGTCCCTCAGATTCTTTCCCAGGAGTCCTCTCAACATATTTCTCATGCTGTAGGAAGTACATATCCCATCATACCCCTAGGGTTATTTCCCAGGTGGTTTCTCTCTGAATTTCTCATTCTCTTAAGAACTTTTCCATTCTTGCTCCTTGGGTCATTTCTCAGGAGGTCTCTCTTTGCGTTTGTAGAGCTCTAGGAAGTATATTTCCCATCATGCCCCTCAGATCATTTCCCAGTTGGCCTCTCAACATTTCTTGTTTTGTACAAACTACATTTACCATCATTCCCCTTGCGTCATTTCCCAGACGACCTCTCTGCATTTCTTATGCTCTAGGAAGTACATTTCCCATCATGCCCCTCGGGTCAGGTCTCAGGACTCCTCCTTCCACATTTCTTGTACTCTAGGAAGTACATTTCCCATCATGCAACTCGGGTCATTTCCCAGGAAGTCATTCTGCATTTCTTGTGCTCTAGGATGAATATTTCCCATAAGGCCCCTTGGTTCATTTCCCAGGAGGCTTCTATGAATTTCAATGGGCCTTGAAGTAAATTTCCCATCATGCCTCTTGGGTCAGTTCCCAGGAGGCATCTCTCCACATTTCTTGTGCTCTAGGATCTACATTTTCCATAATGTCCCTTGGGTCATTTCCCTGAATGCCTCTCTCCACATTTCTCATGCTCTAGCAACTCCATTTCCCATCATGCCCCTCTGGTCATTACTGAGTAGTTCTCTCTGCATTTATTTGTTCTATGACAGACTTTTCCCTTCATGCCCCTCTGGTAATTTCCAAGGAGTCTTCTTTCAACATTTCTCAAGCTATAGAAAGTGCACCTCTCATCATGCCCCTTGGATCATTTCACAGGAGGCCTCTCTCTGCATTTCTCTTTGTTAAGAAGTACATTTCCCATCGTGCACCTTGCATCATTTTCCAGGAGTACTCTCTCCATTTATCTGCTCTAGGACATACATTTCCCATCATGTCCCTCAGATCATTTCCAGGAGGCCTCTCTCCAAAATTCTCGTTCTCTAGGAACAACATTTCCTATCATGTACCTCGGGTCATTTTACAGGAGGCCTCTCTGCATTTCTCTGCTCTAGGATTAACATTTCTCTTCATGCACCTTGGGTTATTTCCCAGCAGGCCTCTCTTGCATTTCTCATGCTCTAGGAACTGCATTTCCCATCATGCCTCTCCGGTCATTTCTCAGGAGTCCTCCTGCCACGTTTCTTGTACTCTAGGAAGGACATTTCCCATCATGCCACTCGGGTCATTTCCCAGGAAGCCGCTCTGCATTTCCTGTACTCTAGGATGAATATTTCCTATCAGGCCCCTCAGTTCATTTCTTAGGAAGCTTCTATGAATTTCAATGGGCCTTGAAGTAAATTTCCCATCATGCTTCTTGGGTCAGTTCCAAAGAGGCATCTCTCTGCATTTCTTGTGCTCTAGGATCTACATTTTCCATGGTCATTTATCAGGGGTCCTCTCTCTACATTTCCTGTGCTCTAAGAACTTCATTTCCCATCATGCCCCACTGGTCCTTACTCAGGGGTCCTCTCTCTGCATGTCTCATGCTCTAAGAAGTACGTTTCCCATCAGGCACCTTGGGTTATTAGACAGGATGCCTCTGTCCTATTTATATGTTCTTAGACATACATTTCCCATCATTTCCCTCAGATTATGTCCCAGGAGGCCTCTCTTTGTTTTTCTCATGCTCTAGGAAGATCATTTTCCATCCTGCTACTTGGGTCATTTCCCAGTTGGCCTATTGCATTTTGTGAGCTCTAAGATCAACATTTCCCATCATTCGCCATGGGTCATTTCCCAGAAGGCCTCGCTCTGCATTTCTTGTTGTTCTGGGAAGTTTATTTCCCATCATGCACTTTGGGTCATTTTCCAGGTGACCTCTTTCTGCATTTCCTTCTCTATGAATTATATTTCCCATTATGACCCCGGTCATTACCCAGGAGGCCTCTCTCTGCATTTCTTGTGCTCTGGGAAGTACATTTCCCATCATGCCTCTCTGGTCATTTCCCAGGAGGGCTCTCTGCATTTCTCTGCTATAGGAAGTACATTTCCCATCATTCCTTCAGGTCATTTCCCAGGAGGCCTCTCAATGTATTTCTTATGCTCTAGAAAGTACATTTCCCATCATGCTCCTTAGGTCATTTCCCAGGAGACCTCTCTGCATTTGTCTGTTATAGAAACTACATATCACATCATTCCCTCTGGTCATTTCCCAGGAGGCCTCTCTGCATTTCTCTAATCAAGGAAGTACATTTCCCATCATGACCCTCAGGTCATTAACAAGGATTCCTCTCTCTGCATTTCTAATTCACAAGGAACTACATTTCCCATCATGCCTTGGGGTCATGTCCCTGAAGGCCTCTCTGCATTTCTCTGCTCTAAGAAGTGTATTTCCCATCATGCACTTTGGGTCTTTTCACAGGAGGCCTCTCTCCTCATTTCTCGTGCTCTTGCAAGTATATTTCCCATCATGCTCTTCGGGTCATTTCCCAGGTGACCTCACTCCTCATCTCATTCTCTAGAAACTATTTTTCCCATCATGACACTCAGTCATTACCCAGGAGGCCTCTCTCTGCATTTCTCATGCTCTGTGAAGTACATTTGCCATCATGCCCCTGTGGTCATTTCCCACGAGGGCTCTCTGCATTTCTCGTGCTCTAGGAAGTACATTTCCCGTCAAGGCACTTGGATCATTTCCCAGGAGGCATCTCTGCATTTCTCTGCTCTAGCAAATACATTTCCCATCATGCCACTCGGGTCATTTCCCAGAAGGCCTCTTGGCATTTATCTGCTCTAGGACACATATTTCCCATCATGTGACTCGTGTCTTTTCCCAGGAGGCCTCTCTCTGCATTTCTCATGCTTTATGAAGTTCACTTCCCATCATGCCCCTTGGGTCATTTTCCAGTTGTCCTTTCTACATTTCTTGTTTTCTATAAACCATATTTCCCATCATGTCCTTTGCATCATTTCCCAGAAGGCCTCTCTGCATTTCTCGTGCTCTAGGAAGTACAGTTCCCATCATGTATTTTGGGTCATTTTCCAGGAGGCCTCTCTGCATTTATGTGCTCTAGAATGGACATTTTCCTTCGTGACTCTAAGACTTTCCCCAGGAAGTCTCTCTCTGTATTTCTTGTGCTCTAGGAAGTTCATTTCCCATCATGTCCTTTGGGTCATTTCCCAGTGGTCCTTTCTCCATATTTCTGCTCTAGTAAGTATATTTCGCATTGTGACCCTCGGATCATTTCCCAGGAGGCCTCTCTTTGCATTTGTCATGCTCAATAAAGTTCTTTTCCCATCATGCCCCTCGGGTCATTTCCTAGGAGGACTGTCTCCACATTTCTTGTGCTCTATGAAGTACATTTTCCATCATGCCTCTCAGGTTATTTCACAGGAGGCATGTCTCTGCATTTCACTGCCTCTGTGAGCTATATTTCCCATCATGCACCTTGGGTCATTTACCAGGAGGCCTCTCTCATTTCTCGTGCTCTTGGATGTACATTTTGCATTATGCCCCTTGGTAATATCCAAGGAGGCCTCTCTGCATTTCTCCGCTCTAAGAACTGATTTTCCCATAATGCCCCTCAGGTTATATACCAGGAGGCCTCTTCTGCCTTTCTTATGCTCTAGGAACTTCATTTCCCATCATGCCCCTCAGCCATTTCCCAGGAAGCCTCACTGAATTTATCTGCTCTAGGAAGGACATTTCTCATCAATTCCCTCGGGTCATTTCACAGAAGGCCTCTCTAGCCCCATTTAGTGTGCTCTAGTAATTATATTTCCCATCATGCAATTCGTGTAATTTCCCTGGAGACCACTCTCCACATTTTCATTCTCTAGGAACTACATTTCCTATCATGACACTTGGACAATACCCAGGAGACCTCTCTCTGCACTTCTCCTGCTCTGGTAAGTACATTTCGATCATGCTCTTCGGGTCATTTCCCAGGAGGCCTCTCTGCATTTCTTATTTTGTAAAAACTACATTTACCATCATGCTCCTCGCATCATTTCCCAGAAGACCTCTCTGCATTTCTCGTGCTATAGGAAGTAAATTTCCCATCATGCCTCTTAGGTCAGTACCCAGGAGGCAGCTCTCCACATTTCGTCATGTGAGCCCAAGAGTGAGTGGGTTTGCCAGAAATTAACTGTTTCTTGGAGAAAGACTGACAGCACAAATTTACCTCCGTTTCTTAAGGGAAATTCTAACCAGAGTTCCCTACATGAAACACACTCTGCTTTGAAACAAGAAGCATGCTCCTGCTTTCAGTGCTTCCAACAGAGCAGAAACAGTGAGCTTGCTCAGAACAAAAGAAATGGCTTACTTCACACATGGGCCATATCTAGATGAACTCTGATTAAGAAACTGATAGGAACAGCAGCTCCTCTGATATCAAATGGGCTGCTCTTGCTCAGAACAGACAAGAGGGCTCTTTGCACTGTTTATCTCAATGGGAGCCCAAGAATGATTGTGTTTACCAGAAATGAAATGTTGCTTGTAGGAAGACAGGCAGCATGGGAATAAACTGTTTTCGAAGGGAAATTGAACTCACATTTCCCTTACAAGAAAGACACTCTGCTTTTGGAGTGAAAAGCATGCTCCTGCTTTCAAGACTTTCTAATACAGCAGGAACTGTGAGATTGCTCAGAACAAAAGAACTGTGTTTCCTACACATATAGACCATATCTAGTTCAACTCTTCTTATGAAACTGAAATGAAAAGCAGCTCCAATTACATACAATGGGCTGCAATTGCTGGTTAGAAACTCATGAGCTCTGTGCACTGTGTATCTCAATGGGAGCCGAAGAGTGACTGGGTTTACCAGAAATGAACTGTTGCTTGTAGGAAGACAGACTGCAAGGGAATAAACTCTGTTTAAAAAGGGGAAATTGAACTGAGATTTCCCTTACAAGAAAGACACTCTGCTTTTGGAGCAAGAAGCATGCTTCTGCTTTCCAGAGATTCCAATACAGCAAAACTATGAGTGTGGTCAAAACAAAAGAACTGTGTTTCCTACACAGAAGGACCATACCATGTTCAACTCTCCTTACAAATCTGATATGAACAGCAGCTCCTCTTACATTCAGTGCGCTGTAATTGATGGTTAGAAATGCATGAGCTCTGTACACTGTGCATCTCCATGTGAGCCCCAGAATGACTGGGTTTACCAGAAATGAACTGTTGTTTATAGGAAGACTGACAGCACAGATTTACTTCTGTTTTTTAATGGAAATTTAAACCGGAGTTCCTATACATAAAACACACTGTGATTTGGAGCAAGAGGCATGCTCCTTCTTTCAGTGTTTCCAATAGAGAAGAAACAGTGAGCTTGCACAGATCAAAAGAACTGAGCTTCCTACACACATGGGCCATATTGAGATAAATTCTGCTTAGAAAAATGATATGAACAGCAGCTCCGCTAACATCAAATGGGCTGCTCTTTCTCAGAAAAGATACGAGAGTTCTTTGCACTGTGTATCTCAATGGGAGGCAAAGAGAAACTGGGTTTACCAGAAATGAACTGTTGCTTGTATGAAGACTGACAGCATGGAAATAAACTGTTTTTGAAGGGAAATTGAATCTAGATTTCCCTTACAAGAAAGATACTTTGCTTTTGGAGCAAGAAGTATGCTCCTGCTTTCCAGAGTTTCCAGTAGAGCAGGAACTGTGAGCGTGCTCAGAAAAAAAGAACTGTGTTTCCTACAAATATGGAACATATCAAGTTCAACTCTGCTTGCTAAACTAATATGAGCAACAGCTCCTCTTATATCCAATGTGCTGCAATTTCTGGTTAGAAACGTGTGAGCTCTATGCACTGTGTATCATCATGTGAGCCCAAGAGTGACTGGGTTTACCAGAAATGAACTGTTGCTTGTAGGAAGACTGACAGCATGGTATTTACCTCAGTTTTTGAAGGGAAATAAAAACCAGAGTTTCCATACATGAAACACACTCTGCTTTGGAGCAAGAAGCATACTCCTGCTTTCAGGGTTTCCAATAGAGGAGAAACAGTGAGCATGCTCAGAACAACAACAACAAAAAACAACAACAACTGGGCTTCCTATACAAAGGCAGTGTCTAGATTAACTCTGCTTAGGAAACTAATATGAACAGCAGCTCCTCTTACATCAAATGGTCTGCTCTTGCTCAGCATAGACATGAGGGCTCTTTACACTCTGTATCTCAATTTGAGCCCAAGAGTAACTGGGTTTTCCAGAAATGAACTGTTGCTCTTATGACTACTGACAGCATGGAAATAAACTCCATTTTTAAAGGGAAATTGAATCTGGAATTCCCTTACAGGAAAGATTCTCTGCTTTTGGAGAAAGAAATCTGCTCCTGCTTTCCAGAGTTTCCAATACAGCAAAACCGTGAGCATTCACAAAACAAAAGAACTGTGTTTCCTACACATACAGAGCATATCAAGTTCAACTTTGCTTACAAAACTGATATGAACAGCAGCTCCTCTTACATTCAATGGGTTCCAATTGCTGGTTAGAAACACATGAGCTCTGTGCAATGTGAATCTCCATGTGAGCCCAAGAGTGACTGGGTTTCACAGAAATGAACTGTTGCTTGTTGTAAGACTGACAGGATGGGATTTACCACCGTTTCTGTATTGAAATTAAAACCAGAGTTCCCATACATATAACACACCCTGCTTTGGAGCAAGAAGCATGTTCCTGCTTTTACTGTTTCCAATAGAGTAGAAACAGTGAGACTGCTAGGAACAAAAGATCTGTTCTTTCTACACACACTGGCCATATCTAGATATCCTCTGCCTAGGAAACTTATATGAACAGCAGCTCCTCTTACCTCAAATGGGCTGATCTTGCTCAGAACAGACAAGAGGTCTCTTTGCACTGTGTATCTCAATGGGAGTCCAAGAGTGACTGGTTTATCAGAAATTAACTTTTGCTTTTAGGAAGACAGACAGCATGGGAATAAACTCTGTTTTCAAAGGGAAATTGAACCCAGATTTTCCTTACAAGAAAGACACTCTGCTTTGGAGCAAAAAGCATGCTCCTGCTTTCCAGAGTTTCCAATACAGCAGGAACTGTAAGCATGCTCAGAAAAAGAACTGTGTTTCCTACAAGGAAGGACAATATCAAGTTTAACTCTGCTTATGAAAACAGTACTAGCCACAGCACCACTTACATGCAATGTACTGCAATTGCTGGTTAGAAACGTGTGAGCTCTGTGCACTGTGTGTCATCATGTGTGCACCAGAGTGACTGGGTTTACCAGAAATGAACTGTTGCTTGTAGGAAGAGTCACAACATGGGATTTAACTCTGTTTCTGAAGGGAAATTAAAACCCAGTTCCCATACATGAAACACACTCTGCTTTGGAGCAATAAGCATGCTCCTGCTTTCAGTGTTTCCAATAGAGCATAAACAGTGAGCTTGCTCAGAACAAAAGAACTGTGCTTCCCACTGAAACAGGCACATCTAGATTAACTCTGCTTAGGAAACTCATATGAATAGCAGCTCCTCTTACATCAAATGACCAGCTCTTACTCAAACAGACATGAGGGCTCTTTGCACTGTGTATCTCTATGGGAGCCCAAGAGAGACTGGGTTTACCAGAAATGAACTGTTGCTTGTAGGAAGAATGACAGCATGTGATTTAACTCTGTTTCTAAAGGGAAATTGAAACCCAGGTCCCATACATGAAACACACTCTGCTTTGGAGAAAAAAGCATGCTCCTGCTTTCAGTGTTTCCAATAGAGCAGAAATAGTGAGCTAGCTCGGAACAAAAGAACTGTGCTTCACAAACAGGCCATATCTAAATTAACTCTGCTTAGGAAACTGAAATGAACAGCCGCTCTGCTTACATCAAATGGGCTGCTCTTGCTCAGAACAGACAGGAAGGCTCTTTGCACTGTGTATCTCAATGGGAGCCCCAAAGTGACTGGGCTTACCATAAATGAACTGTTGCTTATAGGAATACACACAACAATAGAATAAACTCCATTTACAATGGGAAATTGAACCCAGAATACCCTTACAAGAAAGACACTCTGCTTTTTGAGCAAGAAGCACTAGCCTGCTTTCCAGAATTTCCAATATATCAAGAACCATGAGCATGCTCAGAACAAAACAACTGTGTTTCCTACACATATAGACTTTATCTAGTTCAACTCTGCTTATGAAAGTGATATGAACAGTAGCTTCTCTTACATCCAATGCGCTGCAACTGATGGTTAGAAACAGTGAGCATTGTGCAGTTTATCATCATGTGAGCAAAAGAGTGCCTGGGTTTACCAGAAAGGAACTGTTGCTTTTAGGAAGACTGACAGCATGGGATTTATCTCTGTTTCTGATAGGAAATTCAAACCAGAGTTGCATACATGAAACACACCCTGCTTTGGAGCCCAAAACATGTTCCTGCTTTCAGTGTTTCCTATAGAGTAGAAAAAGTGAGCTTGCTCAAAAAAAAAAGAAGTGTGTTTCTTACACACATGGGCCATATCTAGATTAACTCTGCTTAGGAAACTGTTATGAACTGGACTGCTCTAGGTCAGAACAGACATGAGGGCTTTTTTCACCGTGTATCTCAATGGGAGCCCAAGAGTGACTGGCTTTACCAGAAATGAACTGTTGCTTGTAGGAAGACACACCACATGGGAATAAACTCTGTTTTCATAGGGAAATTGAACCCTGATTTTCCTTACAAGAAAGACACTCTGCTTTTGGAGCAAGAAGCATGCTCCTGCTTTCCAGAGTTTCCAATACAGCAAAACTGACAGCATGCTCAAAACTGAAGAACTGTGTTTCCAACACAGAAGGACCATATCAAGTTCAACTCTGCTTGTGAAACTGTTATGAACAGCAGCTCCTCTTACATCCAATGCACTGCAATTGATGGTTAGAAACGTGTGAGCACTTTGCACTGTGTATCTCCATGTGCGCCCCAGAATGACTGGGTTTATCAGAAATGAACTGTTGTTTGTAGGAAGACTGAAAACACAGATTTACTTCCATTTTTGAAGGGAAATTCAAACCAGAATCCCATACATAAAACACAGTCTGCTTTGGAGCAAGAAGCATGCTCCTGCTTTCAGTGTTTCCAATGGAGCAGAAAGAGTGGAAAGAGTGTACTTGCTCAGAACAAAAGAAATGTACTTCCTTCACACGGGCCATATCTAGATTAACTCTGCTTAGGAAACTGATATGAACAGCAGCTCCACTTATGTCAAATGGGCTGCTCTTGCTCAGAACAGACACTAGGGTTCTTTGCACTGTGTATCTCAAAGGAGCCCAAGAGTGACTGGGTTTACCAGTAATGAAGTGTTGCTTGTAGGAAGACAAACATCATTGGAGTCAACTCCATTTTTGAAGGGAAATTGAACCCAGATTACCGTTACCAGAAAGGCACTCTGCCTTTGGAGCAAGAAGCATGCTCCTGCTTTCTGGAGTTTCAATACAGCAGGAAGCATGAGCGTGCTCAGAAGAAATGAACTGTGCTTCCTACATGTATGGATCATATTACGCTCAAGTTTGCTTATGAAACTGATATGACAGTAGTTCCTCATACATCCAAGAGCTACAATTGCTGGTTAGAAACCCATAAGCTCTGTGCACTGTGTATGTCCATTATGGTGGGTATTGTGTTCCCTGAAATATTGTGTGTTCCCTGAAATAAACATATCTGGGGTCAGAGAACAGACAACCACTAGAACAAAGCCAAAAATGGTGGCTAGAAAATGGGTCAGAGTAAGCCCTAGCAGAAGTTGGGCAGTGGTGGTGCATGTCTTTAATCCCAGCACTTGGGAACCAGAGCTAACTTGATCTCTGAGTTCAAGGCCACTTTAGAAACAACTAAGCATTATGACTCACGCCTTTAATCCCAGAAACCCAACCATTAATCCCAGGGAGTGGGGGCAGAAAGAGAAAGGTATATAAGGCATGAGGACCAGGAACTAAAGGAGTAAAGCACGTAGTTAGTTAAGCATTTGGCTGGTTTAGTGTTCAGGCTTTGGAGCAACGCAGTTCAGCTGAGATGAGGACACAGAAGCTTGCAGCCTGAGGAAACAGGATCACCTGAGGTACTAGCAAGGTGAGATAGCCGTGGCTTGTTCTGCTTCTCTGATCTTCCAGCATTCACCCCAATAAGTGGCCTCAGGTTTGTTTTTATTAACAAGTACCTTTAAGATCCTACTCCATCTGGCACCCAACGTTTGTGGTACGAATTCATGAAAAAGCCTCTTGCCTGTGGCCTTGCAGGCCCAGCTCAGGCCCGAGGTACACTCAGCCAGTTGTGGTGGCGCTTGCCAGCAGGATTTACTGAAGAAGGCAGAAGCAAGAGGATCCCGAGTTTGAGTCTGGCCCAGGAGGCTTGCTAAGGAGAAGTTTCGGCCCAGGACCCAGCCACAAACAGTGGTGGAACTATGGAGGCAGTGACTGCTGCAGGCTTCTTCTCATCGTGTTGGTTACTGTGGTGATGCTGCTACCTAGGACGAAGAGCTTACTACTGCTTGTTCAGAGAAGAATTGCCAAGACCATTGTGTTACAAGAAATCATTGGCAAAGGTCACTTTGGAAAAGTTTGGCAAGACAAATGGTGGGGAGAAATTGCTGTGAAGATTTTCTCTTCTAGGGAAGAACATTCATGGTCCCGAGAGACAGACATTTATCAGACTGTGATTGGTCCAAACCACAGAGGAGGCACACACACACACACACACACACACACACACACACACACACACACACACACACACACACACAAATAATCTAAAGGGAACCATGATCATGCCTAACAGTGACTTTGAAATCTTCAAAAGGATGTTGTGTTGGGACTCTACAATGATGATGCCACATGGACTATCATAAAGCCATTAACACCATGGAAAGATCAACTTTGGACTACAAACTGCTCAGGACAATTTTGACATGACTGGCTGAGATGATACAGCATGACAGACTCTTGAACAAGGACTTGAAACAAGCCCTGCACTTTATCATTATGCAGCAGCTGGACAAATGATACAGGACTTGACAGTTAACCCAAAAATAGAGTTGAGATTTAAAAAAAAAAATTAAAAAAGGAGAATATAGATATGAGGTAGATCACTGAATCTACTCTGAGAAAAAAGATAAAGAAATAATAGGATAAATGGGTAGATCATTGAATCTACTCTAAAAAGAGAAAGATGACAAAAGGTAGATTATTGAATCTATTATGAAAAGAGAGAATATGGATATGATAGGATAAAAAGGGAGATTATGGAATCTACTTTTAAAAAGAGGAATTATTTGTTTTAAATAGCAAAAGAAATGAAATTGTTTTTGGTCTGAGTTTATCAAATGTTACTGGACTGGACATTGTTATATATTAATGGAGTTTTTCATCTGAATCTGTCAAAAGTTAATGGACTAGACATCATTAATGTAATCTTGACTATGTATATACTTATTGGATATGATTTTTCTTGTATTCATTATAAGCTTTTTTTAAAATTTTTGACAAAATCATGGGAAATGTGGTGGGTATTGTGTTCCCTGAAATATTGTGTGTTCCCCGAAATAAACATATCTGGTGTCAGAGAACATACAGCCATTAGAACAAAGCCAAAAATGGTGGCTAGAAAATGGGAAGAGTAAACCATAACAGAAGTTGGGTGGTGGTGGTGCATGTCTTTAATCCCAGCACTTGGGAGGCAGAGCTAGCCATATCTCTGAGTTCAAGGCCACTTAAATCCAATGCTCTGCAATTGCTGGTTAGAAACACGTGAGCTCTGTGCCCTGTGTATCATCATGTGAGCATCAGAGTGACTGTGTTTACCAGAAATGAACTGTTGCTTGTAGGAAGAAATACAGCACGGGATTTAACTCCATTTCTGAAGGGAAATTGAAACTCAGTTTCCATACAAGAAACACACTCTACTTTGGAGCAAGAAGCATGCTCCTGCTTTCAGTGTTTCCAATAGAGCAGAACAGTGAGCTTGCTCAGAATAAAAGAACTGTGCTTCCTACACACAGGCAGTGTCTAGATTAACTCTGCTCAGGAAACAGATATGAACAGAAGCTCCAATTATATCAAATGGGCTGCTCTTGATCATAACAGGCATGAGGGCTCATTGCACTGTGTATTACAATGGGAGCCCAAGGATGACTGGGTTTACCAGAAATGAACTGTTGCTTGGAGGAAGACAGACAGCGTGGGAATAAACTCCATTTTCAAAGGGAAATTGAAACCTGATTTCCCTTACCTGAAAGACAAATGTGCTATTGGAACAAGAAGCATGCTCCTGCTTTCCAGAGTTTCCAATACAGCAAAACCGACAGCATGCTCAAAACAAAAGAACTGTGTTTCCTACACATACAAACCTTATCGAGTTCAACTCTCCGTATGAAACTGATACAAACCACAGATCCTCTTACATCCAATGCACTGCAATTGCTGGTTAGAAATGTGTGAGCACTGTGCATTGTGTTTCTCCATGTGAGCCCACGAGTGACTGGGTTTACAAGAAAGGAACTGTTGCTGGTAGGAAGACTGACAGCATGGTATTTAACTACTTTTTTGAAGGGAAATTCAAAGCAGAGTTACCATATATGAAACACACTGCTTTGGAACAAGAAGCATCCTCCTGCTTTCAGTGTTTCTATTAGAGCAGAAACAGTGAGCTTGCTGAGAACAAACGAACTTGCTTCTTACACACGGGCCATATCTACATTAAATCTGCTAAGGAAACTGATAAGAACAGCAGCTCCTCTTACATCAAATGGGCTGCTCTTGCTCAGAACAGACATGAGAGTTCTTTGCACTGTGAATCTCAAAGGAGCCCCAGAGTGACTGTGTTTACCTGAAATGAACTGTTACTTGTAGGAGACAGACAGCATGAGAATAAACTGTTTTCGAAGGGAAATTGAACCCACATTACCCTTACAAGAAAGACACTCTGCTTTTGGAGCAAAAAGCATGCTCCAGCTTTCCAGAGTTTCCAATAGAGCAGCAACCGTGTTCATTCTCAGAAAAAAAGAACTGTGTTTCCTACACATACAGACCATACAACACATACGGACCATACAAAGTTCAACTCTACTTAAAAAACTGATAAAAATAGCAGCTCTTCTTACATCCAATGTGCTGCAATTTCAGGTTAGATACGTGTGAGCTCTGTGCACTTTGTATCATCATGTGAGCACCAGAGTGACTGGGTTAACCAGACATGAACTGTTGCTTGTAGGAAGACTGACAGCACAGGATTTAACTACATTTTTAAATGGAAATTCAAACCAGAGTTCCCATACATGAAATAAACTCTTCAGAGAAAGAAACATGCTCCTGCTTTCATTGTTTCCAATAGAGTAGAAAAAGTGAGCTAGCTCAGAACAAAAGAACTGTGCTTCCTACACACATGGGCCATATCTAGATTAACTCTGCTTAGGAAAGTGATATGAACAGTGGCTCCTCTTACATCAAATGGGCTGCTCTTGCTCAAAACAGACACGAGTGCTCTTTGCACTGTGTATCTCAATGGGAGCCCAAGAGTGACTGTGTTTAACAGAAATGAACTGTAGCTTGTAGGAATACTGACAGCATGGGAATAAACTCTGTTTTCAAAGGGAAATTGAACCTATGATTCCCTTACAAGAAAGACACTATGACTTTGGAGCAAAAAGCATGCTCCTGCTTTCCAGATTTTCCAATACATCAAAACCCTGAGCATACTCAAAACAAAAGAACTATGTTTCATAAACATATGGACCATATCAAGTTCAACTCTGCTTACAAAACTGATATAATCAGCAGCTCCTATTACATCCAATGTGCTGCAATTGCCGGTTAGAAACGTGTGAGCTCTGTGCACTGTGTATCATCAAGTGAGCACCAGAGTGACTGGGTTTACCAGAAATGAACTGTTGCTTGTAGGAAGACTGACAGCATGGGATTTAACTCGTTTTTTGATGGAAATTCAAACCAGAGTGCCCTACATGAAACACACTCTTCTTTGGAGCAAGCAGCATGCTCATGCTTTCAGTGTTTCCAATAGAGCAGAAACAGTGAGCTTGCACAGAACAAAAGAAATGTGCTTACTTCACACCCGGGCCATATCTGAGCTGGAATAGTGAGCATGCTCAGAACAAAAGAACTGTGTTTTCTACACATACAGATCTTATCTAGTTCAACTCTGCTTATGAAATTGATAGGAACAGCAGATCCTCTTACATCCAATGCTCTGCAAGTGCTGGTTAGAAACTCATGAGCTCTGTGAACTGTAGTTTGTAGGAAGACTGAAAACACGGATTTACTTCTGTTTTTGAAGGGAAATTCAAACCAAAGTTCCTGTACATAAAACACCCTGATTTGGATCAAGAAGCATGCTCCTGCTTTCAGTATTTCCAATAGAGAAGAAACAATGTGCTTGCTCAGAACAAAAGAACTGTGCTTCCTACACAGGCCATATATATATATATGTTAGGGACCAAGATGTCAGGAACCAAACATGAACCATGGAAAGTACTAGCTAGACCAAAGAACAACTCATAAGCCCCTTCCCAGAGCAGTAACCAGAGGCCTCCCAAGATAAGAGAACATCCCACAGTCAGGTGCCATGACAACTGAAGGTAAAGAGCATTCCAGGGTCAGGCAGCCTAGCAACAGAATATACTGCCCCTGACCAGTGACCTTGGCCAACATCTCGCAGTTACACTATCTGCTTCACAAGTCTTGCACCCCTTCCATGTTCTACACGCCCCTTTTCCCTTTCCCTCCTTCCTGCCCCTTCACCCCTTATGCTATATAAGCCATGCAGAGAAAAATAAAGATTGGTAGCTTGATCAGAATTCTGTCTTGCTGTCCGTCTCTTTGTGTCGCCCTTCCCTTTCATTCTCTCCCACAGGTGGGTCTCCCCTCGTTGACACCCCGCTGGCCGGGGCATATATATGTTTACTCTGCTTAGGAAAATGATATGAACAGCAGCTCCACTAACATTAAATGGGCTGCTCTTTCTCAGTATAGACACGAGAGTTTTTCATTGTGAATCACAACAGAGCCCAAGAGTGACTGGGTTTACCAGAAACGAACTTTTGCTTGTAAGAAGAAAGACAGGATTGTGATAAACTCCTTTTTCAAAGGGAAATTGAATCCAGAATTCCCTTATAAGAAACACTCTGCTTTTGGAGCAAAAAGCATGCTCCTCTTTTGAGTTTTCAATAGAGCAGGAACTGTGAGTGTGCTCAGAATAAAAGAACTGTGTTTCCTACAGAGAAGAACCATATCAAGTTCAACACTGCTTATGAAACTGATATGAGCAGCAGCTCTTCTTCCCTCCAATGTGCTGGAATTGCTGATTAGAAATGAGTGAGCTCTGTGCACTGTGTATCATCATGTGAGCCCCAGAGTGACTGCGTTTACCAGAAATGAACTGTTGTTTGTAGGAAGACTGACAGAAAGGGATTTAACTCAATTTCTGAAGTGAAATAGAAACCAGAGTTCACAAAAAAGAAACACACCTTGCTTTGGAGCAAGAAGCATGCTCCTGCTTTCAGTGTTTCCTATTGATCAGAACAATGAGCTTGCTCAGAACAAAAGAACTGTGCTTCCTACACACACAGGCCATATCTTGATTAACTCTGCTTAGGAAGATGATATGAACAGCAGCTTCACTTAAATCAAATGGACTGCTCTTTTTCAGAACAGACACAAGGGTTTTTAGCCCTGTGTATCTCAACAGAGCCCCAGAGTGACTGGGTTTACCAGAAATGAACTTGTACTTGTAGGAAGACAGACAGCATGGGAATAAACTCTGTTTTCGAAGGGAAATTGAACCCAGATTTCCCTTGTAAGAAAGACACTCTGCTTTTGGAGCAAAAAGCACGCTCCTGCTTTCCAGAGTTTCCAATAGAGCAGGAACCGTGAGTGTGCTCAGAAAAAAAGAAGTGTGTTTCCTACACATATGGACCCTATCAAGTTCAACTCTGCTTCCAAAACTGATATGAGCAGCCACTCTTCTTATATTCAATGCACTGCAATTGCTGGTTAGAAATTTGTGAGCTCTGTGCACTGTGTATCATCATGTGAGCATCAGAGTGACTGCATTTACCAGAAATGAACTGTTGCTTGTAGGAAGACTGACAGAAAGGGATTTACCTCAATTTCTGAAGGGAAATTCAAACCAGCGTTCCCAAACAAGAAACACACCCTGCTTTGGAGCAAGAAGCATGCTCCTGCTTTCAGTGTTTCCAATAGAGAAGAACAGTGAGCTTGCTCAGAACAAGAGAACTGTGCTTCCTACACACAGGCCATATCTAGATTATTTCTGGTTAGGAAACTGATATGAACAGCAGCTGCTCTTACATCAAATGGGCTGCTCTTGCTCAGAACAAACATGAGGGCTCTTTGCGCTGTGTATCTCAAAGGGAGCCCAAGAGTGTCTCGGTTTACCAGAAAAGAACTCTTGGTAGTAGGAAGACAGATAGGAAGGGAATTAACACTGTTTTTGAAGGGAAATTGAACCCAGATTTCCCTTACAAGAAAGACAGTCTACTTTTGGAGCTTGAAGCACGCTCCTGCCTTCCAGAGTTTCAAATAGACTAGGAATTGTGAGTGTACTCAGAAAAAGAGAACTGTTTCCTACACATATGGAGCATATCATGTTCAACTCTGCTTACAAAATTGATACGAGCAGCAGCTCCTCTTACATCCAATACGCTGCAATTTCTGGTTAGAAACTTGTGAGCTCTGTGCACGGTTAATCATCATGTGAGCACCAGAGTGACTATGTTTACAGAAATGAACTCTTGCTTGAGGGATGACTGATAGCATGGGAATAATCTCTGTTTGTGAAGGGAAGTTGAACCCGTATTGCCCATACAAGAAAGACACTCTGCTTTTGGAGCAAGAAGCACACTCCTACTTTCCTTAGTTTCCAATACAGCAAAACTGTGAGCATACTCAAAACAAAACAACTTAGTTTCCTACACATACAGACATTATCTAGTTCAACTCTGCTTACAAAACTAACACAAACAGCAGCTTTTCTTACATCCAATAGCTGGTTAGAATCTCGTGAATTCTGGGCACTGGGTATCACCATGTGAGCACAAGTGTGATTGGGTTTACCAGAAATGAACTGTTGGTTGTAGGAAGACTGACAGCATGTTATTTACCTTGGTTGTTGAAGGGAAATTCAAACAAGACTTTCCATAAATGAAACACACTCTGCTTTGGAGCAAGAAGCATGCTCCTGCTTTTAGGGTTTCCAATAGAGAACAGTGAGCTTGCTAAGAGCAAAAGAACTGTGCTACCTAGATTAACATTATCTAGATTAACTCTGTTTTGAAAACTGATACGAAACAGCAGCTCCTCTTAAGTCAAATGGGCTGCTCTTGCTCAGAACAGAGACGAGGGCTCTTTGCACCATGTATCTCAATGGGAGCCCAAGAGAGACAGGGTTTACCAGAATTGAAATGTTGCTTGTAGGAAGACAGACAGCATGGGAATAAACTCCATTTTTGAAGGGAAATTGAACCCACATTTCCCTTATAAGAAAGACACTCTGCTTTTGAAGCAATAAGCACACTCCTTTTTTCCAGAGATTCCAATACAGCAAAACCGTGAGTGTACTCAAAACAAAGAACTCTGTTTCCTACACAGAAGGACCATATCAAGTTCAACTCTGCTTAAAAAAGTGTTACAAACAGCAGTTCCTACTACATACAAAGCGCTGTAATTGATGGTTAGAAACGCAGGGACTCTGTGCACTGTGCATCTCCATGTGAGCCCCAGAATAAATTGGTTTACCAGAAATGAACTGTTGTTTTTAGGATGACTGAAAACACAGATTTACTTCTGTTTTTGAAGTGAATTCAATCCAGAGTTCCATACATTAAACACACTATGATTTGGTACAAGAAGCATGCTCCTGCTTTCAGTGTTTCCAATAGAGAAGAAACAGTGACCTTGCTAAGAGCAAAAGAACTGTGCTTCCTACAAACACGGGCCATATCTAGATTAACTCAGCTTTGGAAACTGATATAAACAGCAGCTCATCTTAAATCAAATGGACTTCTCTTGCTCAGAACAGACACGATGGCTATTTGCACTGTTTATATCAATGGGAGCCCAAGAGTGACTGGGTTTACCAGATATGAACTGTTGCTTGTAGGAAGACAGACAGCATGGGAATAAACTCTGTTTTCAAAGGGAAATTGAAGCCATGTTTCCCTTATAAGAAAGTCACTCTTCCTTTCGAGCAAGAAGAAAGCTCCTGCTTTTCAGAGTTTCCAATACGGCAGGAAACGTGAGCATGCTCAGAACAAAAGAACTGCCTTTCCTACACATATGGACCACATCTAGTTCAGCTCTGCTTAAAAAACTGATACAAACTGCAGCACCTATTAGATCTAATGTGCTGTAATTGATTATTAGAAACCCATGATCTCTGTGCACCTTGTATCTCAATGTGAACTCAATAGTGCCTGGGTTTACCAGAAATGAACTGTTGTTTTTAGGAAGACTGAAAACACGGATTTACTTCTGTTTTTGAAAGGAATTTCAAACCAGAGTTTTCTTACATGAAACACACTCTGATTTGGGGCAAGAAGCACGCTCCTGCTTTCAGTGTTTCCAACAGAGAAGAAACAATGAGCTTGCTCAGAAGAAAAGACCTGTGATTCCTACCCACTCGGGCCATATCTAGATTAACTCTGCTTAGGAAACTGATATGAACAACAGTTCCACGTACATCAAATGGGCTGCTATTTCTCAGAACACACGTGAGAGTTCTTTACACAGTATATCTCAAAGGAGCCCAAGAGTCACTGGGTTTACTAGAAATGAACTGTTGCTTGTAGGAAGACAGACAGCATGGGAATAAACTCAATTTTCGAAGGGAAATTGAACCCTGATTACCCTTACAAGAAAGACACTCTGATTTTGGACCAAGAAGCACGCTCCTGTTTTACAGAGTTTCCAATACAGCAGGAACTATTATCATGCACAGATATAAAGTATTGTATTTTGTACACATAGGGACCATATCTAGTTCATCTCTGCTGAGAAAACTGATGCGAGCAGCAGTTCCACTTACATCTATTGCGCCTCAATTGCTGGGAAGAAACTCGTGAGCTGTGTGCACTGTGCATCTCCATGTGAGCCCAAGAGTGTCTGGGTTTGCCAGAAATGAACTGTTGCTTGTAGGCAGACTGACAGAATGGGATTTACCTCCGTTTTGGATGGGAAATTCAAACCAGAGTTCCCTTACTTAAACACACCCTGCTTTGGAGCAAGAAGCATGCTCCTGTTTTCAAAGTTTCCAATAGAGTATAAACTGTGAGCTGGCACACAACAAACGAACTGTGCTTCCTTCAAACATGGGCCATATCTACATTAAATCTGCTTCAGAAACTGATATGAACAGCAGCTCCTCTTATATCAAATGGGCTTTACTTGCTAAGAACAGATATGAAGGTTCTTTACACTGTGTATCTCAATGGGAGACCAGGAGTTACTGGGTTTAACAGAAATGAACTGTGGCTTATAGGAAGACAGACAGCATGGGAATAATCTTCATTTTCAAAGGGAAATGGAACCCAGATTTCCCTTATAAGAAAGACACTCTGCTTTTGGAGGAAGAAGCCCACTCCTCCAAATTTCCAGAGTTTCCAATACAGCAGGAAACATGAGCATGCTCAGAACAAAAGACCTGAGTTTTCTACACATACAGACCTTATCTAGTTCGACTCTGCTTACGAAACTGATACAAACAGCAGCTCCTCTTAAATCCAATGCACAGGAATTGCTGGTTAGAAATGTGTGATCCCTGGGCACTGTATATCGCCCTGTGAACCCAAGTGTGACTGAGTTTAACAGAAATGAACTGTTCCTTGATGGAAGACTGATAGCAGGTTATTTATCTTGGTTTTTGAATGAAAATTCAAACCAGAATTTCCATACATAAAACACGCTCTCCTTTGGAGCAAGAAGCATGTTCCTACTTTCTGGTTTTCCATTGGAGCAGAGACAGTGAGCTTGCTCTGAACAAAAGCACTGTGCTTCCTACACACACGTAGTGTCTAGATTAGCTCTGCTCAGGAAACAGATATGAGCAGCAGCTTCTCTTACATCCAATGCTCTGTAATTGATGGTTAGAAACACATGAATTCTGGGCACTCTGTATCTCCATGTGAGCCCTAGAATTACTGGGTTTACCAGAATTGAACTGTTGTTTGCAGGAAGACTGAAAACATGGATTTACTTCCATTTTTGAAGGGAAATTCAAACCAGAGTTAGTTCCCATACATAAAACACACTCTGATTTTGAGCTAGAAGCATGTTCCTGCTTTCAGTGTTTCCAATAGAGCATAAAGAGCATACTTGCTCAGAATAAAAGAACTGTGCTTCCTACACAAACAGGCCATATATCGATTAACTCTGCTTAGGAAACTGATATGAACAGCAGCTCCTCTTACATCAAATGGGCTGCTCTTTCTTACAACAGACAGGAGGGCTCTTTGCACTGTGGGTTTAACAGAAATGCACTGTTGCTTGTAGGAATACAGACAGCATGGGAATAAACTCCGTTTTCAAAGGGACATTGAACCCAGATTACCCCTACCAGAAAGACACTCTGACTTTGGAGCAAGAAGCATGCTCCTGCTTTCCAGTGTTTCCAATACAACTGGAACTGTGATCATGCACAGAACAAAAGAACTGTGTTTTGAACATATAAGGACCATATCTAGTTCAACTCTGCTGAAAAAAACTGATACAAACAGCAGCTCTTCTTACATCCATTGTGCTGCAATTGCTGGAAAAAACACATGAGCTCTGTGCACTCTGTATCTCCATTTGAGCTCAAGAGTGACCTGGTTTACCAGAAATGAACTGTTACTTGTAGGAAGGCTGACAGCATGGTTTACACCTCCATTTCTGAAGGAAATTCTACCAATGTTCCTTCAATGAAATACCCTGCTTTGGAGCAAGAAGGATGCTCCTGCTTTCAGTGTTTCCAATAGAGTATAAACAGTGAACTTGCCCACAACAAAAGGACTGTGCTTCCTGCACAACAGGTCCATATCTAGATTAACAATGCTTATGAAAGTGATATGAACAGCAGCTCCTCTTATATCAAATGGGCTGCTCTTGCTCAGAACAGACAGGAGGGCTCTTTGCACTGTGTAACTCAATGGGAGCCCAAGAGTGACTGGGTTTAGTAGAAATGCACTGTTGCTTGTAGGAAGCCAGACAGCAAGGGAATTGTCTCCATTTTTGAAGAGAAATTGAACCCAGATTACCCTTACAAGAAAGACACTCTGCTTTTGGAGCTAGAAATATGCTCCTGCTTTCCATAGTTTCCAATACAGCAAAACTGTGAGCATACTCAAAACAAATGAACTGTGTTTCCTACACAGAAGGACCATATCAAGTTCAACTCTGCTTAAAAAACTGATAAAAACAGCAGCTCCTATTACATCCAATGCACTGTAATTGATAGTTAGAAATGCTTGAGTTCTGTGCTCTGTGTATGTCAATATGAACCCAAGAGTGACTGGGTTTATCAGCAATGAACTCTGTGCCCCCCTCCAGCAGGAAGTAGTAAGAGAAACTACGCCCACATTCCCAAAATTATCAAGCTGGCTTTGGAGATGGAAATGGCTCACTCCTTCTCTAAACCCAGACATATTGCTAAAAGAAAAGGTTAAGAGATTCTTGTGTCCCAAATCAGAAGAGCCCTCTGGTGTGGGACAGAGAAAAACCAATATTTTTCTTTAAAACAGGTTGATTATAGATGATATCTCTTTCTAAAGAAGAAAAGGGGATATGACACAGGTATAATAAGATGAAAGGGTAGATTAAGGAATTTACTTCTAAAGAGCAACAACTTGTTTAAAATGTTTTACATTGGTATAGATTATAGTTTATTGATACAAACTTAGTTAATTTTGTTATATTGTGTGTATATTTCTACTCTTGTTTAAGGTATTATGTTCATATAGTTCATTTAAAATTGTAATGGATAATTAAAAATAGATTAATAACTGGTCATCTATGATAATCATACTCATAGCCATGTTAAGTCTTCTAGGTATACATAGAGATATTTCAGATAGATAGGTAATCTTCAAATACTTCAAAGATCTTCAGAATATGGCATTTAAAATATTTTTAAAATTTAGACTTTCTGGACAGTGAGACATGTCTGCTCCTGGCAACACTGATTTACTTCAGAGACAAGGATGGGCATTGAAGACACTTCATATCTTATCTTCACCTTGGCAAAAATAGCCATTTGGGCAAGAAACTGTTCTTGCCTGGACTGCTTGATCAACTGGACATGCAGGACCCATAGAAAGGTGACCACTAAACTTTGCTTGAAAAAAATGGTCCTTCGGGTTCCTGCTTCATAGAGGAAACTGCCAGACATTCTACAGGACACTAAAAAAAGTGACCAAGAGACTCTAGCCCTGTGGGCTGAAGACAAATGCCCCAACTTTACAAAGTCCAGGCTGCCAGCTGTCTCTGTCTACTCTTGCAAGACTCCTGAAAAATGTTTACATCCTTCTCCCGGTTCTCAGGTAATATTATATCCTTCTGAGGTCTTTGATGTGGTTGAAGACTAGATAGTTATAATTTACTCAGTTATGATAAAAGATAAGTTAGATATAAAACCTTAGACTCACAAATATAAGATAGATAGGATATCTTCTTTAATATTGTAACTGTAATTCTTGCTAGATAATTGTTTTGTTATATGTAATTGTACTATGTAAAAGTTAAAGTCTTCCTTAAAAAAAAAAAAAGAAAAGGGGAAGTTCTGTGGATATCGCTCTGTGTAAATAAAGTTCTGATTGGCCAGTGGCCAGGCAGGAAGTATAGGCGGGACAAGAGAGAAGAGAATTCTGGGAAGTAGAAGGTTGGGGGGAGACACCGCCAGCCACCGCCATGAAAAGCAACATGTCAAGACACCGGTAAGCCACAAGCCATGTGGCAAAGTATAGACTAACAGAAATGGGTTAATTTAAGATAGAAGAAGCAGATAGCAAGAAGCCTGCCACGGCCATACAGTTTCTAAACAATGTAAGTTTCTGTGTGCTCTCTTGGTTGGGTCTGAGCGACTGTGGGACTGGCGGGTAAGAGAGATTTGTCCTGGCTATGGGCCAGGCAGGAAAACTCCAACTACATAGGAATACTGAAAACTCGGATTTACTTCCATTTTTGAAGGGAAATTCAAACCAGAGTTCTCATACATAAAACACACTCTCATTTGCAGCAAGAAGCCAATTGCTTCTGCTTTCAGTGTTTCCAATAGAGAAGAAACAGTGAGCTTGCTCAAAACAAAAGAACTGTGCTTTCTTCACACATTGGGCCATATCTAGATTAACTCTGCTTAGGAAAAGGATATGAACAGCATCTCCACTTATATCAAATGGGCTGCTCTTTCTCAGACCATACACGAGAGTTCTTTGCGCTGTGTATATGAAAGGAGCCCATGAGTGACTGGGTTTACCAGAAATGAACTGGTGCTTGTAGGAAGACAGACATCACGGGAACAAACTTGGGTTTTGAAGGGAAATTTAACCCAGATTACCCTTACCAGAAAGACACTCTTCCTTTGGGGCAGGCAGCAGGCTCCTGCTTTCCAGAGTTTCCAATACAGCAGGGGCCGTGAGCGTGCTCAGAACAAATGAACTGTGTTTCCTACACATATACACCTTACCTAGTACATCTCTGCTTATGAAACAGTTATAAACAGCAGCTCTTCTTGCATCCAATGCGCTTCTTTTGTCGGTTAGAAACTTGTGAGCTCTTTGCACTTTGTATCATATAGTGAGCACCAGAGTGACTGAGTTAATCAGAAATGAAATGTTGCTTGTAGTCAGACTGACAGTATGGTAATTACCTTCGTTTGTGAATGGAAATTCAAACTAGAGTTCCCATACATGAAACACACTCTGATTTGGAGCAAAGAAGCATGCTCGTGCTTTCAGTGTTTACAATAGAGCCAAAACAGTGTGCTTGCTAAGTACAAAA
This sequence comes from Onychomys leucogaster, assembly GCA_949786385.1. NCBI lineage: Eukaryota > Metazoa > Chordata > Mammalia > Rodentia > Cricetidae > Onychomys > Onychomys leucogaster. The sequence goes on along the minus strand of OX460427.1, from coordinate 170,942 downwards.
TACCTTGCTTCTTACACAAACAGCCCATATTGAGATTAACTCAGCTTATGAAATTGATATTTACAACAGTTCCGCTTACATCAAATGGGCTGCTCTTGGTCAGTACAGACATGAGGGCTCTTTGCTATGTGTATGACAATGGGAGCAGAACTGGGTTTACCAGAAATGAACTGTTCCTTGATGGAAGACTGACAGCAGGCTAATTATCTTTGTTTTTGAATGGAAATTCCAACCAGAGTTTCCATACATAAAACACACTCTCCTTTGGAGCAAGAAGCATGTTCCTACTTTCTGGTTTTCCATTGGAGCAGAAACAGTGAGCTTGCTCTGAACAAAAGCACTGTGCTTCCTACACACACATAGTGTCTAGATTAACTCTGCTTAGGAAACAGATATGAGCAGCAGCTTCTCTTACATCCAATGCACTGTAATTGATAGTTAGCAACACATGAATACTGGACACTGTGTATCTCCATGTGAGCCCTAGAATTACTGGGTTTACCAGAATTGAACTGTTGTTTGCAGGAAGACTGAAAACATGGATTTACTTCCATTTTTGAAGGGAAATTCAAACCAGAGTTAGTTCCCATACATAAAACACTCTCTGATTTTGAGCTAGAAGCATGTTCCTGCTTTCAGTGTTTCCAATAGAGCATAAAGAGCATACTTGCTCAGAATAAAAGAACTGTGCTTCCTACACAAACAGGCCATATATCGATTAACTCTGCTTAGGAAACTGATATGAACAGCAGCTCCTCTTACATCAAATGGGCTGCTCTTTCTTACAACAGACAGGAGGGCTCTTTGCACTGTGGGTTTAACAGAAATGCACTGTTGCTTGTAGGAATACAGACAGCATGGGAATAAACTCCGTTTTCAAAGGGACATTGAACCCAGATTACCCCTACCAGAAAGACACTCTGACTTTGGAGCAAGAAGCATGCTCCTGCTTTCCAGAGTTTCAAATACATCAGAGAACATTATACATAAGAAAATACTGTGCTTCCTTCACACACTAGCCATGTGTAGATTAACTCTGCTAAAGAAACTTGTGTGAACAGCAACTCCTCTTCCACCAAAGGGATTGCTTTTGCTCAGAACAGGCATGAGAGCTCTTTGCACTCCTGCTTTCCAGAGTTTCCAATAAAGCCTGAAACGTCAGTGTGCTCAGAACAAAAGAATTGCTTTTCCTACACATACGGACCATATCGAGCTCAACTCTGCCTACAAAACTGATATGAACAGCAGCAGCTCTTATATCCAATGCACTTTAATTGCTGGTAGGAACGTTTGAGCTCTATGAACTCTGTATCTCTTATGAGCCCAAGAGTGAATGGGTTTACTAGAAATGAACCTTTGCTTGTAGGAAGGACAGACAGCATGGGAATAAACTGTTTTCTAAGGGAAATTGAACCATATTTCCATTACCAGAAAGACACACTGCTTTTGGAGCAAGAAGCATCCACCTGTTTGCCAGTTTCCAATACAGCCAAAGCATGAACGGGCTCAAAACCAAACCATTGTGTTTCCTACACATACAGGCCATGTCTAGTTCAACACTGCTTACAAAAATGACACAAACCGAAGCTCCTCTTACTTCAAATGCTCTGAAATTTTTTGTTAGAATACAAAAATGACACAAACCGAAGCAACACTTACTTCAAATGCTCTGAAATTGTTCGTTAGAAACGTGAGCTTTGTGCATTGTGTATCTCCTTGTGAGCCCAAGAGTGGCTGGCTTTACCAGAAATGAACTTTTGCTGGTAGGAAGAGTGACAGCATGGGATTTATCTCTGTTTCTGAAGGGAAATTCAAACCAGAGTTCCTACATGGAAACACACTCTGCTTAGGAGCAAGAAGCATGCTCCTGCTCTCAGTGTTTCCATTAGAGAAGAAACAGTGAGCTTGCTCTGAACTAAAGTACTGTGCTTCCTTAACACACGGGCCATATCTAGATTAACTGTGCTTAAGAACCTGAGATGAACAGTGGCTCTTCTTACATCAAATGGCTTACTCTTGCTCAGATTAGACACAAAGGCACTTTGTACTTTGTATCTCAGTGGGAGTCCAAGAGTAACTGGGTTTACCAGAAATGGGAATAAACACTGTTCTCAAAGGGAGACTGAACCATGATTTCCCATACAAGAAAGACATGCTGCTTTTGGTGCAAGAGGAATGCTCCTGCTTTCCAGAGTTTCCAAAACAGCAAAACCATGAGTGTCCTCAAAACAAAATGACTGTGTATCCTACACAGAAGGACCATATCAAGTCTGACTCTGCCTATGATACTGTTATGAACAGCAGCTCCTCTTAAATCCAATGCTCTGCATTTGCTTGTTTGAATCGCTTGAACTCTGTGCACAGTGAGCCACAGAATGACTGGGTTTACCAAAATTGAACTGTTGTTTGTAGGAAGACAGAAAACACAGATTTACTTGTGTTTTTGAATGGAAAATCAAACCAAAGTTCCCATTCATAAAACACACTCTGATTTGGAGCAAGAAGCATGGTCCTGATTTTTGTGTTTCCAATAGAGAAGAAGAAACAGTGAGCTTGCTCAGAACAAAAGAACTGTGTTTACTACACATACAGACCATATCTATATCTAGTTCAACTCTGCTTATGAAAGTGATACAAACCACAGCTCCTATTATATCCAATGCTCTGCAAATGCTGGTTAGAAACGTGTGAGATTAGCGTACTGTGTATCTTTATTTGAGCCCAATAGTGACTGGGTTAACCAGAAATGAACTTTTCCTTGTGGGAAGACACAGAGCCCAGGATTTAACTCCGTTTCTGAAGGGAAATTCAGACCAGAGTTCACAACTATGAAACACACTCTGCTTTAGAGCAAGAAGCATGCACCTGCTTTCCAGAGTTTCCATTTCAGCAGGAAATGCGAGCATGCTCAGAACAAAAGAACTGTGTTTACTACACATACAGACCATATCTAGTTCAACTCTGCTTATGAAACTGATACAAACTACAGATCCTCTTACATCCAGTGCTCTGCAATTGCTGGTTAGAAACGTGTGAGCTTAGTGTACTCTGTATCTCCATGTGAGACTAAGAGTGACTGGGTTTATCAGAAATAAACTGTTGTTGGTAGGAAGACAGACAGCATAGGAAAAAACTCCGTTTGCAAAGGGATATTGAACCCAGATTTCCCTTACCAGAAAGACACTCTGCTTTTGGAGAAAGAAGCATGCTCCTGCTTTCCAGATTTTCCAATACAGCAGAAAACGAGAGCATGCTCAGAACAAAAGAACTGTGTTTCCTACACATACAGAACATATATAGTTCAACTCTGCTTAGGAAATTGATACAAACCTCAGCTCCGCTTACATGCAATCTCTGCAATTCCTGCCTTGAAACTTGTGAGCTTTGCACACGATGTATGTTCATTTGAGCCCAAGAGTGCCTAGGTTTAGTAGAAATGTACTGTTGCTTGTAGGAAGACACAGACCCCAGGATTTTACTCCGTTTCTGAAGTGAAATTCAGACCAGAGTTCTCATACATGACACACACTCTGCATTGGAACAAGAAACATGCTCCTGATTTCAGTGTTTCCAATTGAGCAGAAACAGTGGTCTTGCTCAGAACAAAAGAACTGTGCTTCCTGCACACACGGGGCATATCTAGATGAACTCTGCTTAGGAAACTGTTATGAACGTCAGCTCCACTTACATGAAATGGCTAGCTCTTGTGCAGAACAGACACAAGGGCTCTTTGCAATGTGTATCTCAATGGGAGCCCAACACTGACAGGTCTACCCCAAATAAACTGTTGTTTGTAGAAACACACACAGTATAGGAATAAACTCCATTTTCAAAGGAAAATTGAATGCAGATTTCCCTTACCAGAAAGAAACTCTGCTTTTGGAACAAGACATGAACGATTGCTTGGAGGAAGACAGAGAGCCCGGGGTTTAACCTCAGCACCTCTTACATCCAATGCTATGGAAGTGCTGGTTTGAAGACTGTGAGCTTAGCGTACTGTGTATCTTCATTTGAGCCTACCAGTGACTGGGTGTACAAGAAAGGAACTGTTGCTCATATGAAGAAAAAGAAGCCGGGATTTAAATCTTCACCTGAAGAGAAATTCAGACCAGAGTTCTCATCCATGAAAAACACTCTCCTTTAGAGCAAGAGGCACGCTCCTGCTTTCCAGAGAACCTCATACAGCAGGAACGGTGAGCGGGCTCAGAACAAAAGAACTGTGTTTCCTACAAATATGGACCATATCTAGTTCAACTCTGCTTATGAAACTGATACTAAGCAAAGGTCCTCTTACATCCAATGCTCTTTAGTTAATAGTGAGAAACATGTGAGCTTCGTGAACGATGTATCTTCATTTGCGCTGAAAAGTGACTGCAATTACCTGAAATAAACTCTTGCTTGTAGGAAGACACAGAGCCTGGGATTTAACTCCATTTCCGAAGGGAAAGACACAGCACAGATCTCATCCATGAAACACACTCTGATTTGGAGTCATAAGAATGCTCCTGCTTTCCAGAGTCTCTAATATAGCAGGAAACATGAGCGTGCTCACAACAAAAGAACTGTGTTTCCGACACATGCGGACCATATCTAGTTCAACTCTGCTGATGAAACTGATAGAAACTACAGCTCCTCTTACATCCAATGTTCTTTAGTTAATAGTGAGAAACGAGTGAGCTTCATAAACTGTGTATCTTCGTTTGAGCTGAAAAGTGACTGGGTTTACCTGAAATGAACTCTTGCTTGTAGGAAGACACAAGCCCGGGATTTAACTTCGTTTCTGAAGAGAAATTAAAACCAGCATTCTCATCCATGAAACACAGCCTCCTTTAGAGCAAGAAGCACGAACCTGCTTTCCAGAGTCTCTAATACAACAGGAAACGTGAGTGTGCTCAGATCAAAACAACTGTGTTACCTACACATAAGAACCATATCTAGTTCAACACTGCTGATGAAACAGATACAAACAATAGGTCCTCTTACATGCAATGCTATTTAGTTTATAGTGTGAAAAGTGTGAGCTTCGCGAATGATGTATCTTCATTTGAGCTGAAAAGTGTCTGCGATTACCTAAAATGAAGTCTTGCTTGTAGGAAGATACAGAGCCTGGGATTTAACTCCATTTCTGAAGGGAAAGACACAGCACAGTTCTCATCCATGAAACACACTCTGATTTGGAGTAATAAGAATGTTCCTGCTTTGCAGATTCTCTAATATAGCAGGAAACGTGAGCATGCTCAGAACAAAAGAACTGTGTTTCCTACACATACGGACCATATCTAGTAAAACTCTGTTTATGAAACTGATACAAACCACAGGTCCTCTTACATCCAATACCTTTTAGTTAACAGTGAGTAACATGTGAGCTTCGTGAACTGTGTATCTTCATTTGAGCTGAAAAGTTCCTGCGATTACCTGAAATGAAGTCTTGCTTGTAGGAAGACACAGAGCCCGGGATTTAACTTTGTTTCTGAAGAGAAATTAAAACCAGCATTCTCATCCATGAAACACAGCCTCCTTTAGAGCAAGAAGCACGAACCTGCTTTCCAGAGTCTCTAATACAACAAGAAATGTGAGTGTGCTCAGAACAAAAAAACTGTGTTTCCTACACATACGAACCATATCTAGTTCAACACTGCTGATGAAACAGATACAAACAACAGGTCCTCTTACATCCAATGCTCTTTATTTAATAGTGAGAAACGTGTGAGCTTCATGAACTGTTTATCTTCATTTGAGCTGAAATGTGACTGCGTTTTCCTGAAATGAAGTCTTGCTTGTAGGAAGACACAGAGCGTGGGATTTAACTCCATTTCTGTAGGATAAGATACAGCACAGTTCTCTTTCATGAAACAAACTGAAATTTGGAGCAAGAAGCATGCTCCTGCTTTCCAGAGTCTCTAATACAGCAGGAAACGTGAGCGTGGACAGAACAAAAAAACTGTGTTTCCTACACATATGGAACATATCTAGTTCAACTCTGCTTATGAAACTGATAGAAACCACATGTCTGTTACATCCAATGCTTTTTAGTTAATAGTGAGAAATGTGTGAGCTTCGTGAATGATGTATCATCATTTGAGCTGAAAAGTGACTGGGTTTAGCAGAAATGAACTCTTGCATGTGGGAAGACACAGAGCCAGGTATTAAGACCATTTCTGAAGGGAAATACACAGCACAGTTCTCATCCATGAAAAACACTCCTATTTGAGGTAGAAGCATGCTGCTGCTTTCCAGAGTCTATAATAAAGTAGGAAACATGAGTGTGATCAAAACAAAAGAACTATGTTTCCTACACATATGGAGCATATCTAGTGCAACTCTGCTGATGAAAGTGATAGAAACTATAGCACCTCTTACATCCAATACGTTTTAGTTAACAGTGAGAAACGTGTGAGCATTGTGAAGTGTGTAACTTCATTTGAGCAGAAAAGTGACTGGGTTGACCAGGAAAATACTCATGCTTATAGGAAGACACAGAACCTGGGATTTAACACCGTTCCTGAAGGGAAATTAAAACCAGCATACTCATCCATAAAAAAACACACTCCTTTAGAGCAAGAAGCACGCTCCTATTTTCCAGAGTCTCTTATACAGCAGGAAACGTGAGTGTGCTCAGAACAAAACAACTGTGTTTTCTACACATACGGACCATATCTAGTTCAACTCTGCTGATGAAACTGACACAAACCACATGTCCTCTTACATCCAGTGCTCTTTAGTTAATAGTGAGAAACATGTGAGCTTCGTGAACCATGTATCTTCATTTGCGCTGAAAAGTGACTGCAATTACCTGAAATAAACTCTTGCTTGTAGGAAGACACAGAGACCGGGATTTAACTCCATTTCCGAAGGGAAAGACACAGCACAGATCTCATCCATGGAACACACTCTGATTTGGAGTCATAAGAATGCTCCTGCTTTCCAGAGTCTCTAATATAGCAGGAAACATGAGCGTGCTCAGAACAAAAGAACTGTGTTTCCGACACATACGGACCATATCTAGTTCAACTCTGCTGATGAAACTGACAGAAACTACAGCTCTTCTTACATCCAATGATCTTTAGTTAATAGTGAGAATTGTGTAAGCTTCGTGAACTGTGTATCTTCATTTGAGCTGAAAAGTGACTGCATTTACCTGAAATGATCTCTTGCTTATAGGAAGACAAAGAGCCTGGGATTTAACTCCATTTCTGAAGGGAAAGACACAGCAGAATTCTAATCCATGCATCACATACTGCTTAAGAGCAAGAAGCACGCTCTTGCTTTCTAGATTCTCTAATACAGCAGGAAACGTGAGCGTGCTCAGAACAAAAGAAATGCGTTTCCCAAACATAGGGACTATATCTAGTTCAACCCTGCTTATGAAACTTATAGAAACTACAGCTCCTCTTACATACAATGCTCTTTAGTTAATAGTGAGAAACAAGTGAGCTTCATAAACTGTGTATCTTCGTTTGAGCTGAAAAGTGACTGGGTTTATCAGAAATGAACTCTTGCTTTTAGGAAGACATAGAGCACGGGACTTAACTCCGTATCTGAAGGGAAATAAAAACCAGCATTCTCATCCATGAAACACACTCCCCTTTAGAGCAAGAAGCAGGCTCCTGCTTTGCAGTGACTCTAAAACATCAGGAAAATTGAGTGTGCTCAGAACAAAGGAACTGTGTTTCCTACACATACAGACCATATCTATTCAATCTGCTTATGAATATGATACAAAGCACAGATCCTCTTACATCCAATGCTTTTTAGTTAATAGTGAGAAACGTGTGAGCTTCGTGAACGGTGAGTCTTCATTTGGGCTGAAAAGAGACTGCAATTACCTGAAATGAACACTTGGTTGTAGGAAGCCACAGAGCCTGTGATTTAACTCCATTTCTGAAGGGAAATACACAGCACAGTTCTCATCCATGAAACACACTCTGATTTGGAGTCCTAAGAATGCTCCTGCTTTCCAGAGTCTCTAATATAGCAGGAAACATGAGTGTGCCCAGAACAAAAGAACTGTGTTTCCTACACATACGGACCATATCTAGTTCAACACTGCTGATGAAACTGACAGAAACTACAGCTCCTCTTACATCCAATGCTCTTTAGTTAATAGTGAGAATTGTGTAAGCTTCGTGAACTGTGTATCTTCATTTGAGCTGAAAAGTGACTGCGTTTACCTGAAATGATCTCTTGCTTGTAGGAAGACACAGAGCCTGGGATTTAACTCTGATTCTGAAGCGAAATTAAAACCAGCATTCTCATCCAGGAAACACAGTCTCCTTTAGAGCAAGAAGGACGAACCTGCTATCCAGAGTCTCTAATACAGCAGGAAACGTGAGTGTGCTCAGAACAAAACAACTGTGTTTCCTACACATACGGACCATATCTAGTTCAACTCTGCTTATGAAACTGATACTAAGAAAGGTCCTCTTACATCCAATGCTCTTTAGTTAATAGTGAGAAACGTGTGAGCTTCGTGAAAGATGTATCTTCATTTGAGCTTCAAAGTGACTGTGATTACCTGACATGAACTCTTGTTTGTAGAAACAGACCCTGGGATTTCACACCATTTGTGAAGGGAAATACACAGCACAGTTCTCATCCATGAAACACTCTCCTTTGATGTCAGAAGCATGCTCCTGCTTTCCAGAGTCTATAATACAGTAGGAAACATGAGTGTGATCAGAACAAAAGAACTGTGTTTCCTACACATATGGACTATATCTAGTGCACCTCTGCTGATGAAAGTGAAAGAAACTATAGCTCCTCTTACATCCAACACATTTTAGTTAACACTGAGAAACATGTGAGCTTCGTGAACTGTTTATCTTCATTTGAGCAGTAAAATGACTGGGTGGACCAGAAAAGAACTCTTCCTTGTAGGAAGACACAGAACGTGGGATTTAACACCGTTCCTGAAGGGAAATTAAACCAGCATACTCATCCATGAAAAACACGCTCCTTTAGAGCAAGGAGCACGCTCCTACATTCCAGAGTCTCTAATACAGCAGGAAACATGAGTGTGCTCAGAACAAAACAACTGTGTTTCCTACACATACGAACCATATCTAGTTCAACTCTGCTGATGAGACTGACACAAACCACAGGTCCTCTTACATCCAGTGCTCTTTAGTTAATAGTGAGAAACATGTGAGCTTCGTGAAACATGTATCTTCATTTGCGCTAAAAAGTGACTGCAATTACCTGAAATAAATTCTTGCTTGTAGGAAGACACAGAGCCTGGGATTTAAGTCCCTTTATGAAGGGAAATACACAGCACAGTTCTCATCCATGAAACACACTCTGATTTGGAGTCCTAAGAATGCTCCTGCTTTCCAGAGTCTCTAATATAGGAGGAAACATGAGCGTGCTCAGAACAAAACAACTGTGTTTCCAACACATACGGACCATATCTAATTCAACACTGCTGATGAACCTGATACAAACTACAGGTCCTCTAACATCCAAAGCTTTTCAGTTAAGAGCGAGAAACGTGTGAGCTTCGTGAATGATGTAGCTTCCTTTGAGCTCAAAAGTGACTGTGTTTACCTGAAACGAAGTCTTCCTTGTAGGAAGACACAGAGCATGGCATTTAACTCCGTTTGTGAAGGGAAACATGCAGCACAGTTCTCATCCATGAAACACACTCTGCTTTAGAGCAAGAAGCACGCTCTTTCTTTCTAGAGTCTCTAATAAGGTGGGAAACCTGAGTGTGCTCATAACAAAAGAACTGTGTTTCCTACACACAACGACCTTATCTAGTTCAACTCTGCTTCTGAAACTGATACAAACCACAGGTCCTCTAACATCCGACGCTTTTCAGTTAAGAGCGAGAAACGTGTGAGGTTTGTGAACAATGTAGTTTCGTTTGAGCTGAAAAGTGACTGCATTTACCTGAAAAGAAGTCTTACTTGTAGGAAGACACAGAGCCTGGCATTGAACTCCATTTCTGAAGGGAAACACACAGCACAGTTCTCGTCCATGAAACAAACTCTGCTTTAGAGCAAGAAGCAAGGTCTTGCTTTCTAGAGTCTCTAATAAGTCGGGAATGTGAATGTGCTCAGAAAAAAAGAACTGTGTTTCCTACACACACGGACCATATCTAGTTCAACTCTGCTTCTGAAACTGATACAAACCACAGGTCCTCTAACATCCAATGCTTTTCAGTTAAGAGCGAGAATCGTGTGAGCTTCGTGAGCGATGGAGCTTCCTTTGAACTCAAAAGTGACTGTGTTTACCTGAAACGAAGTCTTCCTTGTAGGAAGACACAGAGCCTGGCATTGAACTCCGTTTGTGAAGGGAAACACGCAGCACAGTTCTCATCCATCAAACACACTCTGCTTTAGAGCAAGAAGCACGCTCTTGCTTTCTAGAGTCTCTAATAAGGCGGGAAACCTGAGTGTGCTCATAACAAAAGAACTGTGTTTCCTACACACACCGACCTTATCTAGTGCAACTCTGCTTCTGAAACTGATACAAACCACAGGTCCTCTAACATCCGACGCTTTTCAGTTAAGAGCGAGAAACGTGTGAGGTTTGTGAACAATGTAGTTTCGTTTGAGCTGAAAAGTGACTGCGTTTACCTGAAACGAAGTCTCGCTTGTAGGAAGACACAGAGCCTGGCATTTAACTCCGTTTCTGAAGGGAAACACACAGCACAGTTCTCATCCATGAAACACACTCTGCTTTAGAGCAAGAAGCACGCTCTTGCTTTCTAGAGTCTCTAATAAGTCGGGAATGTGAATGTGCTCAGAACAAAAGAACTGTGTAGATGTATCCTGCTTGTTAAATAAGAAACACAGAGCCAGTTGCAGAGTTAAAAACCACGAGGTCAGAGCCAAAGTGGAAAACCTTACCCTTCACTGCTTCTGTGGTTCCTCCTCTCCGCAAGAGACCTACTTCTCTGCGTCCTGTCTATTTAAAAACTTTCTGTTCTCCTCCCTCATTGGTTGTAAACCCAGCCACATGACCTCCTTGTCACTGCCTGTTTGTACAGACCTCCAGGTCTTCTATGGTTGGTATTGAAAATAAAGGCATGTGTCTGCTATGCTGGCTATGTCCTTGAACACACAGAGATCTGCCTAGCTCTGCCTCCCAAGTGCTGGGATTAAGGGCGTGCCCCACTACTGCTGGGCTTCTGCTCTGGCTTGCTCTGACCTCAAGGCAACTTCATTGACATACAAATAAAATCACATTCCAATACAAATAAAATATCACTATAGAACTGTGTTTCCTACACACACGGACCATATCTAGTTCAACTCTGCTTCTGAAACTGATACAAACCACAGGTCCTCTAACATCCAAGGCTTTTCAGTTAAGAGCAAGAAACGTGTGAGCTTCGTGAACGATGTAGCTTCGTTTGAGCTGAGAAGTGACTGCGTTTACCTGAAAGAGAGTCTTTCTTGTAGGAAGACACAGAGCCTGGCATTGAACTCCGTTTCTGAAGGGAAACACACAGCACAGTTCTCATCCATGAAACACACTCTGATTTGGAGTCATAAGAATGCTCCTGCTTTCCAGAGGTTCTAATATAGCAGGTAACATGAGCGTGCTCAGAACAAAAGAACTGTGATTCCGACACATACGGACCTTATCTAGTTCAACTCTACTGATGAAAGTGACATAAACTACAGCTCCTCTTACATCCAATGCTCTTTAGTTAATGGTGAGAATTGTGTAAGCTTCATGAACTCTGTATCTTCATTTGAGCTGAAAAGTGACTGCGTTTACCTGAAATGATCTCTTGCTTGTAGGAAGACACAGAGCCTGGGATTTAACTCCGTATCTGAAGGGAAATAAAAACCAGCATTCTCATCCATGAAGCACACTCCCCTTTAGAGCAAGAAGCAGGCTCCTGCTTTGCAGAGCCTCTAATACATCAGGAAAATTGAGTGTGCTCAGAACAAATGAACTGTGTTTCCTACACATACAGACCATATCTAGTCAGTCTGCTTATGAAACCGATACAAGGCACAGATCCTCTTACATCCAATGCTTTTTTGTTACTAGTGAGAAACGTGTGAGGTTCGTGAACTATGAATCATCATTTGAGCTGAAAAGTGACTGTAATTACCTGAAATGAACTCTTGCTTGCAGGAGGACACAGAGCCTGGGCAAAAGAACTTTTTCCTAAACATACGGACCATATCTAGTTCAACTCTGCTTATGAAACTGATACTAACCAAAGGTCCTCCTACATCCAATGCTCTTTATTTAATAGTGAGAAACGTGTGAGCTTCGTGAAAGATGTATCTTCATTTGAGCTTCAAAGTGATGGCGAATACCTGAAATGAACTCTTGCATGTAGAGAGACACAGACACTGACATTTAACTCCATTTCTGAAGGGAAATACACAGCACAGTTCTCATCCATGAAACACTCTCATTTGATGTCAGAAGCATGCTCCTGCTTTCCAGAGTCTATAATAGAGTTGGAAACATGAGTGTGATCAGAACAAAAGATCTGTGTTTCCTACACACAACGGACCAAATCTAGTTCAACTCTGCTTCTGAAACTGATTCAAACCACAGGTCCTCTAACATCCAATGCGTTTCAGTTAAGAGCGAGAAACGTGTGAGCTTCGTGTACAATATAGCTTCGTTTGAGCTGAAAAGTGACTGCGTTTACCTGAAACGAAGTCTCGCTTGTAGGAAGACACAGAGCCTGGCATTTAACTCCGTTTCTGAAGGGAAACACACAGCACAGTTCTCATCCATGAAACACACTCTGCTTTAGAGCAAGAAGTACGCTCTTGCTTTCTAGAGTCTCTAATAAGGCGGGAAACCTGAGTGTGCTCATAACAAAAGAACTGTGTTTCCAACACATACCGACCTTATCTAGTTCAACTCTGCTTCTGAAACTGATACAAACCACAGGTCCTCTATCATCCACTGCATTTCCTTTAAGAGCGAGAAACGTGTGAGCTTCGTGAACGATGTAGCTTCCTTTGAGCTGAAAAGTGTCTGCCTTTACCCTAAACGAAGTCTTGCTTGTTGGAAGACAGAGAGCCTGGCATTGAACTCCGTTTCTGAAGGGAAACACGCAACACAGTCCTCGTCCATGAAACACACTCTGTTTTAGAACAAGAAGCACACTCTTGCTTTCTAGAGTCTCTAATAAGGCGGGAAACGTGAGTGTGCCTTGAATAAAGAACTGTATATCGTACACACACGGACCAAATCTAGTTCAACTCTGCTTCTGAAACTGATACAAACCACAGGTCCTCTAAAATCCAATGCTTTTCAGTTAACAGCGAGAAACGTGTGAGCTTCGTGAACAATGTAGCTTCGTTTGAGCTGAAACATGACTGTGTTTACCTGAAATGAACTCTTGCTTGTAGGAAGACACACAGCCTGGGATTTAACTCCATTTCTGAAAGGAAAGACACAGCACATTTATCATACATGAATCACACACTGCTTTAGAGCAGGAAGCACGCTCTGGCTTCCAAGTCTCTAATACAGCAGGAAACATGAGTGTGCTCAGAACAAAAGAACTGTGTTTCCTAAAGGTACGGACCATATCTAGTTCAACTCTGCTTAAGAAATTGATAGAAACTACAGCTCCTCTTACATCCAATGTTTTTAGTCAATAGTGAGAAACATGTGAGCTTCCTGAATGATGTATCTTCATTTAATTAAGCCCATGAGTGATTGGGTTTACCAGAAATGAACTCTTGCTTTTAGGAAGAAACAGAGCCCGGGATTTAACTCCGTATCTGAAGGGAAATAAAAACCAGCATTCTCATCCTTGAAGCACACTCCCCTTTAGAGCAAGAAGCAGTCTGCTGCTTTGCAGAGACTCTAAAACATCAGGAAAATTGAGTGTGCTCAGAACAAAGGAACTGTGCTTCCTACACATACAGATCATATCTATTCAATCTGCTTATGAATATGATACAAAGCACAGATCCTCTTACAGCCAATGCTTTTTAGTTAATAGTGAGAAACGTGTGATCTTCGTGAACGATGAGTCTTCATTTGGGCTGAAAAGAGACTGCAATTACCTGAAATGAACGCTTGGTTGTAGGAAGCCACAGAGCCTGTGATTTAACTCCATTTCTGAAGGGAAATACACAGCACAGTTCTCATCCATGAAACACACTCTGATTTGGAGTCATAAGATGCTCCTGCTTTCCAGAGTCTCTAATATAGGAGGAAACATGAGCGTGCTCACAACAAAACAACTGTGTTTCCGACACACACGGACCATATCTAATTCAACTCTGCTGATGAACCTGATACAAACTACAGGTCCTCTAACATCCAAAGCTTTTCAGTTAAGAGCGAGAAACGTGTGAGCTTCGTGAACGATGTAGCTTCCTTTGAGCTCAAAAGTGACTGTGTTTACCTGAAACGAAGTCTTCCTTGTAGGAAGACACAGAGCCTGGCATTGAACTCCGTTTGTGAAGGGAAACACGCAGCACAGTTCTCATCCATCAAACACACTCTGCTTTAGAGCAAGAAGCACGCTCTTGCTTTCTAGAGTCTCTAATAAGGCGGGAAACCTGAGTGTGCTCATAACAAAAGAACTGTGTTTCCTACACACACCGACCTTATCTAGTTCAACTCTGCTTCTGAAACTGATACAAACCACAGGTCCTCTAACATCCGACGCTTTTCAGTTAAGAGCGAGAAACGTGTGAGGTTTGTGAACAATGTAGTTTTGTTTGAGCTGAAAAGTGACTGCGTTTACCTGAAACGAAGTCTCGCTTGTAGGAAGACACAGAGCCTGGCATTTAACTCCGTTTCTGAAGGGAAACACACAGCACAGTTCTCATCCATGAAACACACTCTGCTTTAGAGCAAGAAGCACGCTCTTGCTTTCTAGAGTCTCTAATAAGTCGGGAATGTGAATGTGCTCAGAACAAAAGAACTGTGTAGATGTATCCTGCTTGTTAAATAAGAAACACAGAGCCAGTTGCAGAGTTAAAAACCACGAGGTCAGAGCCAAAGTGGAAAACCTTACCCTTCACTGCTTCTGTGGTTCCTCCTCTCCGCAAGAGACCTACTTCTCTGCGTCCTGTCTATTTAAAAACTTTCTGTTCTCCTCCCTCATTGGTTGTAAACCCAGCCACATGACCTCCTTGTCACTGCCTGTTTGTACAGACCTCCAGGTCTTCTATGGTTGGTATTGAAAATAAAGGCATGTGTCTGCTATGCTGGCTATGTCCTTGAACACACAGAGATCTGCCTAGCTCTGCCTCCCAAGTGCTGGGATTAAGGGCGTGCCCCACTACTGCTGGGCTTCTGCTCTGGCTTGCTCTGACCTCAAGGCAACTTCATTGACATACAAATAAAATCACATTCCAATACAAATAAAATATCACTATAGAACTGTGTTTCCTACACACACGGACCATATCTAGTTCAACTCTGCTTCTGAAACTGATACAAACCACAGGTCCTCTAACATCCAAGGCTTTTCAGTTAAGAGCAAGAAACGTGTGAGCTTCGTGAACGATGTAGCTTCGTTTGAGCTGAGAAGTGACTGCGTTTACCTGAAAGAGAGTCTTTCTTGTAGGAAGACACAGAGCCTGGCATTGAACTCCGTTTCTGAAGGGAAACACACAGCACAGTTCTCATCCATGAAACACACTCTGATTTGGAGTCATAAGAATGCTCCTGCTTTCCAGAGGTTCTAATATAGCAGGTAACATGAGCGTGCTCAGAACAAAAGAACTGTGATTCCGACACATACGGACCTTATCTAGTTCAACTCTACTGATGAAAGTGACATAAACTACAGCTCCTCTTACATCCAATGCTCTTTAGTTAATGGTGAGAATTGTGTAAGCTTCATGAACTCTGTATCTTCATTTGAGCTGAAAAGTGACTGCGTTTACCTGAAATGATCTCTTGCTTGTAGGAAGACACAGAGCCTGGGATTTAACTCCGTATCTGAAGGGAAATAAAAACCAGCATTCTCATCCATGAAGCACACTCCCCTTTAGAGCAAGAAGCAGGCTCCTGCTTTGCAGAGCCTCTAATACATCAGGAAAATTGAGTGTGCTCAGAACAAATGAACTGTGTTTCCTACACATACAGACCATATCTAGTCAGTCTGCTTATGAAACCGATACAAGGCACAGATCCTCTTACATCCAATGCTTTTTTGTTACTAGTGAGAAACGTGTGAGGTTCGTGAACTATGAATCATCATTTGAGCTGAAAAGTGACTGTAATTACCTGAAAT
Organism: Onychomys leucogaster; assembly: GCA_949786385.1. Taxonomy (NCBI): domain Eukaryota; kingdom Metazoa; phylum Chordata; class Mammalia; order Rodentia; family Cricetidae; genus Onychomys; species Onychomys leucogaster. The sequence continues at coordinate 154,750 of OX460427.1, read as the reverse complement.
GAACTCTTGCTTGCAGGAGGACACAGAGCCTGGGCAAAAGAACTTTTTCCTAAACATACGGACCATATCTAGTTCAACTCTGCTTATGAAACTGATACTAACCAAAGGTCCTCCTACATCCAATGCTCTTTATTTAATAGTGAGAAACGTGTGAGCTTCGTGAAAGATGTATCTTCATTTGAGCTTCAAAGTGATGGCGAATACCTGAAATGAACTCTTGCATGTAGAGAGACACAGACACTGACATTTAACTCCATTTCTGAAGGGAAATACACAGCACAGTTCTCATCCATGAAACACTCTCATTTGATGTCAGAAGCATGCTCCTGCTTTCCAGAGTCTATAATAGAGTTGGAAACATGAGTGTGATCAGAACAAAAGATCTGTGTTTCCTACACACAACGGACCAAATCTAGTTCAACTCTGCTTCTGAAACTGATTCAAACCACAGGTCCTCTAACATCCAATGCTTTTCAGTTAAGAGCGAGAAACGTGTGAGCTTCGTGAACGATGTAGCTTCCTTTGAGCTGAAAAGTGACTGTGTTTACCTGAAACGAAGTCTTACTTGTAGGAAGACACAGAGCCTGGCATTGAACTCCGTTTCTGAAGGGAAACACGCAGCACAGTTCTCATCCATCAAACACACTCTGCTTTAGAGCAAGAAGCTCGCACTTGCTTTCTAGAGTCTCTAATAAGGCGGGAAACGTGAGTGTGCCTTGAATAAAGAACTGTATATCGTACACACACGGACCAAATCTAGTTCAACTCTGCTTCTGAAACTGATACAAACCACAGGTCCTCTAAAATCCAATGCTTTTCAGTTAACAGCGAGAAGCGTGTGAGCTTCGTGAACAATGTAGCTTCGTTTGAGCTGAAACATGACTGTGTTTACCTGAAATGAACTCTTGCTTGTAGGAAGACACACAGCCTGGGATTTAACTCCATTTCTGAAAGGAAAGACACAGCACATTTATCATACATGAATCACACACTGCTTTAGAGCAGGAAGCACGCTCTGGCTTCCAAGTCTCTAATACAGCAGGAAACATGAGTGTGCTCAGAACAAAAGAACTGTGTTTCCTAAAGGTACGGACCATATCTAGTTCAACTCTGCTTAAGAAATTGATAGAAACTACAGCTCCTCTTACATCCAATGTTTTTAGTCAATAGTGAGAAACATGTGAGCTTCCTGAATGATGTATCTTCATTTAATTAAGCCCATGAGTGATTGGGTTTACCAGAAATGAACTCTTGCTTTTAGGAAGAAACAGAGCCCGGGATTTAACTCCGTATCTGAAGGGAAATAAAAACCAGCATTCTCATCCTTGAAGCACACTCCCCTTTAGAGCAAGAAGCAGTCTGCTGCTTTGCAGAGACTCTAAAACATCAGGAAAATTGAGTGTGCTCAGAACAAAGGAACTGTGCTTCCTACACATACAGATCATATCTATTCAATCTGCTTATGAATATGATACAAAGCACAGATCCTCTTACAGCCAATGCTTTTTAGTTAATAGTGAGAAACGTGTGATCTTCGTGAACGATGAGTCTTCATTTGGGCTGAAAAGAGACTGCAATTACCTGAAATGAACGCTTGGTTGTAGGAAGCCACAGAGCCTGTGATTTAACTCCATTTCTGAAGGGAAATACACAGCACAGTTCTCATCCATGAAACACACTCTGATTTGGAGTCATAAGATGCTCCTGCTTTCCAGAGTCTCTAATATAGGAGGAAACATGAGCGTGCTCACAACAAAACAACTGTGTTTCCGACACACACGGACCATATCTAATTCAACTCTGCTGATGAACCTGATACAAACTACAGGTCCTCTAACATCCAAAGCTTTTCAGTTAAGAGCGAGAAACGTGTGAGCTTCGTGAACGATGTAGCTTCCTTTGAGCTCAAAAGTGACTGTGTTTACCTGAAACGAAGTCTTCCTTGTAGGAAGACACAGAGCCTGGCATTGAACTCCGTTTGTGAAGGGAAACACGCAGCACAGTTCTCATCCATCAAACACACTCTGCTTTAGAGCAAGAAGCACGCTCTTGCTTTCTAGAGTCTCTAATAAGGCGGGAAACCTGAGTGTGCTCATAACAAAAGCACTGTGTTTCCTACACACACCGACCTTATCTAGTTCAACTCTGCTTCTGAAACTGATACAAACCACAGGTCCTCTAACATCCGACGCTTTTCAGTTAAGAGCGAGAAACGTGTGAGGTTTGTGAACAATGTAGTTTTGTTTGAGCTGAAAAGTGACTGCGTTTACCTGAAACGAAGTCTCGCTTGTAGGAAGACACAGAGCCTGGCATTTAACTCCGTTTCTGAAGGGAAACACACAGCACAGTTCTCATCCATGAAACACACTCTGCTTTAGAGCAAGAAGCACGCTCTTGCTTTCTAGAGTCTCTAATAAGTCGGGAATGTGAATGTGCTCAGAACAAAAGAACTGTGTAGATGTATCCTGCTTGTTAAATAAGAAACACAGAGCCAGTTGCAGAGTTAAAAACCACGAGGTCAGAGCCAAAGCGGAAAACCTTACCCTTCACTGCTTCTGTGGTTCCTCCTCTCCGCAAGAGACCTACTTCTCTGCGTCCTGTCTATTTAAAAACTTTCTGTTCTCCTCCCTCATTGGTTGTAAACCCAGCCACATGACCTCCTTGTCACTGCCTGTTTGTACAGACCTCCAGGTCTTCTATGGTTGGTATTGAAAATAAAGGCATGTGTCTGCTATGCTGGCTATGTCCTTGAACACACAGAGATCTGCCTAGCTCTGCCTCCCAAGTGCTGGGATTAAGGGCGTGCCCCACTACTGCTGGGCTTCTGCTCTGGCTTGCTCTGACCTCAAGGCAACTTCATTGACATACAAATAAAATCACATTCCAATACAAATAAAATATCACTATAGAACTGTGTTTCCTACACACACGGACCATATCTAGTTCAACTCTGCTTCTGAAACTGATACAAACCACAGGTCCTCTAACATCCAAGGCTTTTCAGTTAAGAGCAAGAAACGTGTGAGCTTCGTGAACGATGTAGCTTCGTTTGAGCTGAGAAGTGACTGCGTTTACCTGAAAGAGAGTCTTTCTTGTAGGAAGACACAGAGCCTGGCATTGAACTCCGTTTCTGAAGGGAAACACACAGCACAGTTCTCATCCATGAAACACACTCTGATTTGGAGTCATAAGAATGCTCCTGCTTTCCAGAGGTTCTAATATAGCAGGTAACATGAGCGTGCTCAGAACAAAAGAACTGTGATTCCGACACATACGGACCTTATCTAGTTCAACTCTACTGATGAAAGTGACATAAACTACAGCTCCTCTTACATCCAATGCTCTTTAGTTAATGGTGAGAATTGTGTAAGCTTCATGAACTCTGTATCTTCATTTGAGCTGAAAAGTGACTGCGTTTACCTGAAATGATCTCTTGCTTGTAGGAAGACACAGAGCCTGGGATTTAACTCCGTATCTGAAGGGAAATAAAAACCAGCATTCTCATCCATGAAGCACACTCCCCTTTAGAGCAAGAAGCAGGCTCCTGCTTTGCAGAGCCTCTAATACATCAGGAAAATTGAGTGTGCTCAGAACAAATGAACTGTGTTTCCTACACATACAGACCATATCTAGTCAGTCTGCTTATGAAACCGATACAAGGCACAGATCCTCTTACATCCAATGCTTTTTTGTTACTAGTGAGAAACGTGTGAGGTTCGTGAACTATGAATCATCATTTGAGCTGAAAAGTGACTGTAATTACCTGAAATGAACTCTTGCTTGCAGGAGGACACAGAGCCTGGGCAAAAGAACTTTTTCCTAAACATACGGACCATATCTAGTTCAACTCTGCTTATGAAACTGATACTAACCAAAGGTCCTCCTACATCCAATGCTCTTTATTTAATAGTGAGAAACGTGTGAGCTTCGTGAAAGATGTATCTTCATTTGAGCTTCAAAGTGATGGCGAATACCTGAAATGAACTCTTGCATGTAGAGAGACACAGACACTGACATTTAACTCCATTTCTGAAGGGAAATACACAGCACAGTTCTCATCCATGAAACACTCTCATTTGATGTCAGAAGCATGCTCCTGCTTTCCAGAGTCTATAATAGAGTTGGAAACATGAGTGTGATCAGAACAAAAGATCTGTGTTTCCTACACACAACGGACCAAATCTAGTTCAACTCTGCTTCTGAAACTGATTCAAACCACAGGTCCTCTAACATCCAATGCTTTTCAGTTAAGAGCGAGAAACGTGTGAGCTTCGTGAACGATGTAGCTTCCTTTGAGCTGAAAAGTGACTGTGTTTACCTGAAACGAAGTCTTACTTGTAGGAAGACACAGAGCCTGGCATTGAACTCCGTTTCTGAAGGGAAACACGCAGCACAGTTCTCATCCATCAAACACACTCTGCTTTAGAGCAAGAAGCTTGCTCTTGCTTTCTAGAGTCTCTAATAAGGCGGGAACCCTGAGTGTGCTCATAACAAAAGAACTGTGTTTCCAACACATACCGACCTTATCTAGTTCAACTCTGCTTCTGAAACTGATACAAACCACAGGTCCTCTATCATCCATTGCATTTCCTTTAAGAGCGAGAAACGTGTGAGCTTCGTGAACGATGTAGCTTCCTTTGAGCTGAAAAGTGTCTGCCTTTACCCTAAACGAAGTCTTGCTTGTTGGAAGACAGAGAGCCTGGCATTGAACTCCGTTTCTGAAGGGAAACACGCAACACAGTCCTCGTCCATGAAACACACTCTGTTTTAGAACAAGAAGCACACTCTTGCTTTCTAGAGTCTCTAATAAGGCGGGAAACGTGAGTGTGCCTTGAATAAAGAACTGTATATCGTACACACACGGACCAAATCTAGTTCAACTCTGCTTCTGAAACTGATACAAACCACAGGTCCTCTAAAATCCAATGCTTTTCAGTTAACAGCGAGAAACGTGTGAGCTTCGTGAACAATGTAGCTTCGTTTGAGCTGAAACATGACTGTGTTTACCTGAAATGAACTCTTGCTTGAAGGAAGACACACAGCCTGGGATTTAACTCCATTTCTGAAAGGAAAGACACAGCACATTTATCATACATGAATCACACACTGCTTTAGAGCAGGAAGCACGCTCTGGCTTCCAAGTCTCTAATACAGCAGGAAACATGAGTGTGCTCAGAACAAAAGAACTGTGTTTCCTAAAGGTACGGACCATATCTAGTTCAACTCTGCTTAAGAAATTGATAGAAACTACAGCTCCTCTTACATCCAATGTTTTTAGTCAATAGTGAGAAACATGTGAGCTTCCTGAATGATGTATCTTCATTTAATTAAGCCCATGAGTGATTGGGTTTACCAGAAATGAACTCTTGCTTTTAGGAAGACACAGAGCCCGGGATTTAACTCCGTATCTGAAGGGAAATAAAAACCAGCATTCTCATCCTTGAAGCACACTCCCCTTTAGAGCAAGAAGCAGTCTGCTGCTTTGCAGAGACTCTAAAACATCAGGAAAATTGAGTGTGCTCAGAACAAAGGAACTGTGCTTCCTACACATACAGATCATATCTATTCAATCTGCTTATGAATATGATACAAAGCACAGATCCTCTTACAGCCAATGCTTTTTAGTTAATAGTGAGAAACGTGTGATCTTCGTGAACGATGAGTCTTCATTTGGGCTGAAAAGAGACTGCAATTACCTGAAATGAACGCTTGGTTGTAGGAAGCCACAGAGCCTGTGATTTAACTCCATTTCTGAAGGGAAATACACAGCACAGTTCTCATCCATGAAACACACTCTGATTTGGAGTCATAAGATGCTCCTGCTTTCCAGAGTCTCTAATATAGGAGGAAACATGAGCGTGCTCACAACAAAACAACTGTGTTTCCGACACACACGGACCATATCTAATTCAACTCTGCTGATGAACCTGATACAAACTACAGGTCCTCTAACATCCAAAGCTTTTCAGTTAAGAGCGAGAAACGTGTGAGCTTCGTGAACGATGTAGCTTCCTTTGAGCTCAAAAGTGACTGTGTTTACCTGAAACGAAGTCTTCCTTGTAGGAAGACACAGAGCCTGGCATTGAACTCCGTTTGTGAAGGGAAACACGCAGCACAGTTCTCATCCATCAAACACACTCTGCTTTAGAGCAAGAAGCACGCTCTTGCTTTCTAGAGTCTCTAATAAGGCGGGAAACCTGAGTGTGCTCATAACAAAAGCACTGTGTTTCCTACACACACCGACCTTATCTAGTTCAACTCTGCTTCTGAAACTGATACAAACCACAGGTCCTCTAACATCCGACGCTTTTCAGTTAAGAGCGAGAAACGTGTGAGGTTTGTGAACAATGTAGTTTTGTTTGAGCTGAAAAGTGACTGCGTTTACCTGAAACGAAGTCTCGCTTGTAGGAAGACACAGAGCCTGGCATTTAACTCCGTTTCTGAAGGGAAACACACAGCACAGTTCTCATCCATGAAACACACTCTGCTTTAGAGCAAGAAGCACGCTCTTGCTTTCTAGAGTCTCTAATAAGTCGGGAATGTGAATGTGCTCAGAACAAAAGAACTGTGTAGATGTATCCTGCTTGTTAAATAAGAAACACAGAGCCAGTTGCAGAGTTAAAAACCACGAGGTCAGAGCCAAAGCGGAAAACCTTACCCTTCACTGCTTCTGTGGTTCCTCCTCTCCGCAAGAGACCTACTTCTCTGCGTCCTGTCTATTTAAAAACTTTCTGTTCTCCTCCCTCATTGGTTGTAAACCCAGCCACATGACCTCCTTGTCACTGCCTGTTTGTACAGACCTCCAGGTCTTCTATGGTTGGTATTGAAAATAAAGGCATGTGTCTGCTATGCTGGCTATGTCCTTGAACACACAGAGATCTGCCTAGCTCTGCCTCCCAAGTGCTGGGATTAAGGGCGTGCCCCACTACTGCTGGGCTTCTGCTCTGGCTTGCTCTGACCTCAAGGCAACTTCATTGACATACAAATAAAATCACATTCCAATACAAATAAAATATCACTATAGAACTGTGTTTCCTACACACACGGACCATATCTAGTTCAACTCTGCTTCTGAAACTGATACAAACCACAGGTCCTCTAACATCCAAGGCTTTTCAGTTAAGAGCAAGAAACGTGTGAGCTTCGTGAACGATGTAGCTTCGTTTGAGCTGAGAAGTGACTGCGTTTACCTGAAAGAGAGTCTTTCTTGTAGGAAGACACAGAGCCTGGCATTGAACTCCGTTTCTGAAGGGAAACACACAGCACAGTTCTCATCCATGAAACACACTCTGATTTGGAGTCATAAGAATGCTCCTGCTTTCCAGAGGTTCTAATATAGCAGGTAACATGAGCGTGCTCAGAACAAAAGAACTGTGATTCCGACACATACGGACCTTATCTAGTTCAACTCTACTGATGAAAGTGACATAAACTACAGCTCCTCTTACATCCAATGCTCTTTAGTTAATGGTGAGAATTGTGTAAGCTTCATGAACTCTGTATCTTCATTTGAGCTGAAAAGTGACTGCGTTTACCTGAAATGATCTCTTGCTTGTAGGAAGACACAGAGCCTGGGATTTAACTCCGTATCTGAAGGGAAATAAAAACCAGCATTCTCATCCATGAAGCACACTCCCCTTTAGAGCAAGAAGCAGGCTCCTGCTTTGCAGAGCCTCTAATACATCAGGAAAATTGAGTGTGCTCAGAACAAATGAACTGTGTTTCCTACACATACAGACCATATCTAGTCAGTCTGCTTATGAAACCGATACAAGGCACAGATCCTCTTACATCCAATGCTTTTTTGTTACTAGTGAGAAACGTGTGAGGTTCGTGAACTATGAATCATCATTTGAGCTGAAAAGTGACTGTAATTACCTGAAATGAACTCTTGCTTGCAGGAGGACACAGAGCCTGGGCAAAAGAACTTTTTCCTAAACATACGGACCATATCTAGTTCAACTCTGCTTATGAAACTGATACTAACCAAAGGTCCTCCTACATCCAATGCTCTTTATTTAATAGTGAGAAACGTGTGAGCTTCGTGAAAGATGTATCTTCATTTGAGCTTCAAAGTGATGGCGAATACCTGAAATGAACTCTTGCATGTAGAGAGACACAGACACTGACATTTAACTCCATTTCTGAAGGGAAATACACAGCACAGTTCTCATCCATGAAACACTCTCATTTGATGTCAGAAGCATGCTCCTGCTTTCCAGAGTCTATAATAGAGTTGGAAACATGAGTGTGATCAGAACAAAAGATCTGTGTTTCCTACACACAACGGACCAAATCTAGTTCAACTCTGCTTCTGAAACTGATTCAAACCACAGGTCCTCTAACATCCAATGCTTTTCAGTTAAGAGCGAGAAACGTGTGAGCTTCGTGAACGATGTAGCTTCCTTTGAGCTGAAAAGTGACTGTGTTTACCTGAAACGAAGTCTTACTTGTAGGAAGACACAGAGCCTGGCATTGAACTCCGTTTCTGAAGGGAAACACGCAGCACAGTTCTCATCCATCAAACACACTCTGCTTTAGAGCAAGAAGCTTGCTCTTGCTTTCTAGAGTCTCTAATAAGGCGGGAACCCTGAGTGTGCTCATAACAAAAGAACTGTGTTTCCAACACATACCGACCTTATCTAGTTCAACTCTGCTTCTGAAACTGATACAAACCACAGGTCCTCTATCATCCATTGCATTTCCTTTAAGAGCGAGAAACGTGTGAGCTTCGTGAACGATGTAGCTTCCTTTGAGCTGAAAAGTGTCTGCCTTTACCCTAAACGAAGTCTTGCTTGTTGGAAGACAGAGAGCCTGGCATTGAACTCCGTTTCTGAAGGGAAACACGCAACACAGTCCTCGTCCATGAAACACACTCTGTTTTAGAACAAGAAGCACACTCTTGCTTTCTAGAGTCTCTAATAAGGCGGGAAACGTGAGTGTGCCTTGAATAAAGAACTGTATATCGTACACACACGGACCAAATCTAGTTCAACTCTGCTTCTGAAACTGATACAAACCACAGGTCCTCTAAAATCCAATGCTTTTCAGTTAACAGCGAGAAACGTGTGAGCTTCGTGAACAATGTAGCTTCGTTTGAGCTGAAACATGACTGTGTTTACCTGAAATGAACTCTTGCTTGAAGGAAGACACACAGCCTGGGATTTAACTCCATTTCTGAAAGGAAAGACACAGCACATTTATCATACATGAATCACACACTGCTTTAGAGCAGGAAGCACGCTCTGGCTTCCAAGTCTCTAATACAGCAGGAAACATGAGTGTGCTCAGAACAAAAGAACTGTGTTTCCTAAAGGTACGGACCATATCTAGTTCAACTCTGCTTAAGAAATTGATAGAAACTACAGCTCCTCTTACATCCAATGTTTTTAGTCAATAGTGAGAAACATGTGAGCTTCCTGAATGATGTATCTTCATTTAATTAAGCCCATGAGTGATTGGGTTTACCAGAAATGAACTCTTGCTTTTAGGAAGACACAGAGCCCGGGATTTAACTCCGTATCTGAAGGGAAATAAAAACCAGCATTCTCATCCTTGAAGCACACTCCCCTTTAGAGCAAGAAGCAGTCTGCTGCTTTGCAGAGACTCTAAAACATCAGGAAAATTGAGTGTGCTCAGAACAAAGGAACTGTGCTTCCTACACATACAGATCATATCTATTCAATCTGCTTATGAATATGATACAAAGCACAGATCCTCTTACAGCCAATGCTTTTTAGTTAATAGTGAGAAACGTGTGATCTTCGTGAACGATGAGTCTTCATTTGGGCTGAAAAGAGACTGCAATTACCTGAAATGAACGCTTGGTTGTAGGAAGCCACAGAGCCTGTGATTTAACTCCATTTCTGAAGGGAAATACACAGCACAGTTCTCATCCATGAAACACACTCTGATTTGGAGTCATAAGATGCTCCTGCTTTCCAGAGTCTCTAATATAGGAGGAAACATGAGCGTGCTCACAACAAAACAACTGTGTTTCCGACACACACGGACCATATCTAATTCAACTCTGCTGATGAACCTGATACAAACTACAGGTCCTCTAACATCCAAAGCTTTTCAGTTAAGAGCGAGAAACGTGTGAGCTTCGTGAACGATGTAGCTTCCTTTGAGCTCAAAAGTGACTGTGTTTACCTGAAACGAAGTCTTCCTTGTAGGAAGACACAGAGCCTGGCATTGAACTCCGTTTGTGAAGGGAAACACGCAGCACAGTTCTCATCCATCAAACACACTCTGCTTTAGAGCAAGAAGCACGCTCTTGCTTTCTAGAGTCTCTAATAAGGCGGGAAACCTGAGTGTGCTCATAACAAAAGCACTGTGTTTCCTACACACACCGACCTTATCTAGTTCAACTCTGCTTCTGAAACTGATACAAACCACAGGTCCTCTAACATCCGACGCTTTTCAGTTAAGAGCGAGAAACGTGTGAGGTTTGTGAACAATGTAGTTTTGTTTGAGCTGAAAAGTGACTGCGTTTACCTGAAACGAAGTCTCGCTTGTAGGAAGACACAGAGCCTGGCATTTAACTCCGTTTCTGAAGGGAAACACACAGCACAGTTCTCATCCATGAAACACACTCTGCTTTAGAGCAAGAAGCACGCTCTTGCTTTCTAGAGTCTCTAATAAGTCGGGAATGTGAATGTGCTCAGAACAAAAGAACTGTGTAGATGTATCCTGCTTGTTAAATAAGAAACACAGAGCCAGTTGCAGAGTTAAAAACCACGAGGTCAGAGCCAAAGCGGAAAACCTTACCCTTCACTGCTTCTGTGGTTCCTCCTCTCCGCAAGAGACCTACTTCTCTGCGTCCTGTCTATTTAAAAACTTTCTGTTCTCCTCCCTCATTGGTTGTAAACCCAGCCACATGACCTCCTTGTCACTGCCTGTTTGTACAGACCTCCAGGTCTTCTATGGTTGGTATTGAAAATAAAGGCATGTGTCTGCTATGCTGGCTATGTCCTTGAACACACAGAGATCTGCCTAGCTCTGCCTCCCAAGTGCTGGGATTAAGGGCGTGCCCCACTACTGCTGGGCTTCTGCTCTGGCTTGCTCTGACCTCAAGGCAACTTCATTGACATACAAATAAAATCACATTCCAATACAAATAAAATATCACTATAGAACTGTGTTTCCTACACACACGGACCATATCTAGTTCAACTCTGCTTCTGAAACTGATACAAACCACAGGTCCTCTAACATCCAAGGCTTTTCAGTTAAGAGCAAGAAACGTGTGAGCTTCGTGAACGATGTAGCTTCGTTTGAGCTGAGAAGTGACTGCGTTTACCTGAAAGAGAGTCTTTCTTGTAGGAAGACACAGAGCCTGGCATTGAACTCCGTTTCTGAAGGGAAACACACAGCACAGTTCTCATCCATGAAACACACTCTGATTTGGAGTCATAAGAATGCTCCTGCTTTCCAGAGGTTCTAATATAGCAGGTAACATGAGCGTGCTCAGAACAAAAGAACTGTGATTCCGACACATACGGACCTTATCTAGTTCAACTCTACTGATGAAAGTGACATAAACTACAGCTCCTCTTACATCCAATGCTCTTTAGTTAATGGTGAGAATTGTGTAAGCTTCATGAACTCTGTATCTTCATTTGAGCTGAAAAGTGACTGCGTTTACCTGAAATGATCTCTTGCTTGTAGGAAGACACAGAGCCTGGGATTTAACTCCGTATCTGAAGGGAAATAAAAACCAGCATTCTCATCCATGAAGCACACTCCCCTTTAGAGCAAGAAGCAGGCTCCTGCTTTGCAGAGCCTCTAATACATCAGGAAAATTGAGTGTGCTCAGAACAAATGAACTGTGTTTCCTACACATACAGACCATATCTAGTCAGTCTGCTTATGAAACCGATACAAGGCACAGATCCTCTTACATCCAATGCTTTTTTGTTACTAGTGAGAAACGTGTGAGGTTCGTGAACTATGAATCATCATTTGAGCTGAAAAGTGACTGTAATTACCTGAAATGAACTCTTGCTTGCAGGAGGACACAGAGCCTGGGCAAAAGAACTTTTTCCTAAACATACGGACCATATCTAGTTCAACTCTGCTTATGAAACTGATACTAACCAAAGGTCCTCCTACATCCAATGCTCTTTATTTAATAGTGAGAAACGTGTGAGCTTCGTGAAAGATGTATCTTCATTTGAGCTTCAAAGTGATGGCGAATACCTGAAATGAACTCTTGCATGTAGAGAGACACAGACACTGACATTTAACTCCATTTCTGAAGGGAAATACACAGCACAGTTCTCATCCATGAAACACTCTCATTTGATGTCAGAAGCATGCTCCTGCTTTCCAGAGTCTATAATAGAGTTGGAAACATGAGTGTGATCAGAACAAAAGATCTGTGTTTCCTACACACAACAGACCAAATCTAGTTCAACTCTGCTTCTGAAACTGATTCAAACCACAGGTCCTCTAACATCCAATGCTTTTCAGTTAAGAGCGAGAAACGTGTGAGCTTCGTGAACGATGTAGCTTCCTTTGAGCTGAAAAGTGTCTGCCTTTACCCTAAACGAAGTCTTGCTTGTTGGAAGACAGACAGCCTGGCATTGAACTCCGTTTCTGAAGGGAAACACGCAGCACAGTCCTCGTCCATGAAACACACTCTGTTTTAGAACAAGAAGCACACTCTTGCTTTCTAGAGTCTCTAATAAGGCGGGAAACGTGAGTGTGCCTTGAATAAAGAACTGTATATCGTACACACACGGACCAAATCTAGTTCAACTCTGCTTCTGAAACTGATACAAACCACAGGTCCTCTAAAATCCAATGCTTTTCAGTTAACAGCGAGAAACGTGTGAGCTTCGTGAACAATGTAGCTTCGTTTGAGCTGAAACATGACTGTGTTTACCTGAAATGAACTCTTGCTTGAAGGAAGACACACAGCCTGGGATTTAACTCCATTTCTGAAAGGAAAGACACAGCACATTTATCATACATGAATCACACACTGCTTTAGAGCAGGAAGCACGCTCTGGCTTCCAAGTCTCTAATACAGCAGGAAACATGAGTGTGCTCAGAACAAAAGAACTGTGTTTCCTAAAGGTACGGACCATATCTAGTTCAACTCTGCTTAAGAAATTGATAGAAACTACAGCTCCTCTTACATCCAATGTTTTTAGTCAATAGTGAGAAACATGTGAGCTTCCTGAATGATGTATCTTCATTTAATTAAGCCCATGAGTGATTGGGTTTACCAGAAATGAACTCTTGCTTTTAGGAAGACACAGAGCCCGGGATTTAACTCCGTATCTGAAGGGAAATAAAAACCAGCATTCTCATCCTTGAAGCACACTCCCCTTTAGAGCAAGAAGCAGTCTGCTGCTTTGCAGAGACTCTAAAACATCAGGAAAATTGAGTGTGCTCAGAACAAAGGAACTGTGCTTCCTACACATACAGATCATATCTATTCAATCTGCTTATGAATATGATACAAAGCACAGATCCTCTTACAGCCAATGCTTTTTAGTTAATAGTGAGAAACGTGTGATCTTCGTGAACGATGAGTCTTCATTTGGGCTGAAAAGAGACTGCAATTACCTGAAATGAACGCTTGGTTGTAGGAAGCCACAGAGCCTGTGATTTAACTCCATTTCTGAAGGGAAATACACAGCACAGTTCTCATCCATGAAACACACTCTGATTTGGAGTCATAAGATGCTCCTGCTTTCCAGAGTCTCTAATATAGGAGGAAACATGAGCGTGCTCACAACAAAACAACTGTGTTTCCGACACACACGGACCATATCTAATTCAACTCTGCTGATGAACCTGATACAAACTACAGGTCCTCTAACATCCAAAGCTTTTCAGTTAAGAGCGAGAAACGTGTGAGCTTCGTGAACGATGTAGCTTCCTTTGAGCTCAAAAGTGACTGTGTTTACCTGAAACGAAGTCTTCCTTGTAGGAAGACACAGAGCCTGGCATTGAACTCCGTTTGTGAAGGGAAACACGCAGCACAGTTCTCATCCATCAAACACACTCTGCTTTAGAGCAAGAAGCACGCTCTTGCTTTCTAGAGTCTCTAATAAGGCGGGAAACCTGAGTGTGCTCATAACAAAAGCACTGTGTTTCCTACACACACCGACCTTATCTAGTTCAACTCTGCTTCTGAAACTGATACAAACCACAGGTCCTCTAACATCCGACGCTTTTCAGTTAAGAGCGAGAAACGTGTGAGGTTTGTGAACAATGTAGTTTTGTTTGAGCTGAAAAGTGACTGCGTTTACCTGAAACGAAGTCTCGCTTGTAGGAAGACACAGAGCCTGGCATTTAACTCCGTTTCTGAAGGGAAACACACAGCACAGTTCTCATCCATGAAACACACTCTGCTTTAGAGCAAGAAGCACGCTCTTGCTTTCTAGAGTCTCTAATAAGTCGGGAATGTGAATGTGCTCAGAACAAAAGAACTGTGTAGATGTATCCTGCTTGTTAAATAAGAAACACAGAGCCAGTTGCAGAGTTAAAAACCACGAGGTCAGAGCCAAAGCGGAAAACCTTACCCTTCACTGCTTCTGTGGTTCCTCCTCTCCGCAAGAGACCTACTTCTCTGCGTCCTGTCTATTTAAAAACTTTCTGTTCTCCTCCCTCATTGGTTGTAAACCCAGCCACATGACCTCCTTGTCACTGCCTGTTTGTACAGACCTCCAGGTCTTCTATGGTTGGTATTGAAAATAAAGGCATGTGTCTGCTATGCTGGCTATGTCCTTGAACACACAGAGATCTGCCTAGCTCTGCCTCCCAAGTGCTGGGATTAAGGGCGTGCCCCACTACTGCTGGGCTTCTGCTCTGGCTTGCTCTGACCTCAAGGCAACTTCATTGACATACAAATAAAATCACATTCCAATACAAATAAAATATCACTATAGAACTGTGTTTCCTACACACACGGACCATATCTAGTTCAACTCTGCTTCTGAAACTGATACAAACCACAGGTCCTCTAACATCCAAGGCTTTTCAGTTAAGAGCAAGAAACGTGTGAGCTTCGTGAACGATGTAGCTTCGTTTGAGCTGAGAAGTGACTGCGTTTACCTGAAAGAGAGTCTTTCTTGTAGGAAGACACAGAGCCTGGCATTGAACTCCGTTTCTGAAGGGAAACACACAGCACAGTTCTCATCCATGAAACACACTCTGATTTGGAGTCATAAGAATGCTCCTGCTTTCCAGAGGTTCTAATATAGCAGGTAACATGAGCGTGCTCAGAACAAAAGAACTGTGATTCCGACACATACGGACCTTATCTAGTTCAACTCTACTGATGAAAGTGACATAAACTACAGCTCCTCTTACATCCAATGCTCTTTAGTTAATGGTGAGAATTGTGTAAGCTTCATGAACTCTGTATCTTCATTTGAGCTGAAAAGTGACTGCGTTTACCTGAAATGATCTCTTGCTTGTAGGAAGACACAGAGCCTGGGATTTAACTCCGTATCTGAAGGGAAATAAAAACCAGCATTCTCATCCATGAAGCACACTCCCCTTTAGAGCAAGAAGCAGGCTCCTGCTTTGCAGAGCCTCTAATACATCAGGAAAATTGAGTGTGCTCAGAACAAATGAACTGTGTTTCCTACACATACAGACCATATCTAGTCAGTCTGCTTATGAAACCGATACAAGGCACAGATCCTCTTACATCCAATGCTTTTTTGTTACTAGTGAGAAACGTGTGAGGTTCGTGAACTATGAATCATCATTTGAGCTGAAAAGTGACTGTAATTACCTGAAATGAACTCTTGCTTGCAGGAGGACACAGAGCCTGGGCAAAAGAACTTTTTCCTAAACATACGGACCATATCTAGTTCAACTCTGCTTATGAAACTGATACTAACCAAAGGTCCTCCTACATCCAATGCTCTTTATTTAATAGTGAGAAACGTGTGAGCTTCGTGAAAGATGTATCTTCATTTGAGCTTCAAAGTGATGGCGAATACCTGAAATGAACTCTTGCATGTAGAGAGACACAGACACTGACATTTAACTCCATTTCTGAAGGGAAATACACAGCACAGTTCTCATCCATGAAACACTCTCATTTGATGTCAGAAGCATGCTCCTGC
The DNA here is from genome assembly GCA_949786385.1 of Onychomys leucogaster. Lineage (NCBI taxonomy): Eukaryota > Metazoa > Chordata > Mammalia > Rodentia > Cricetidae > Onychomys > Onychomys leucogaster. Next base: position 138,650 of record OX460427.1, on the reverse strand, counting down.
TTTCCAGAGTCTATAATAGAGTTGGAAACATGAGTGTGATCAGAACAAAAGATCTGTGTTTCCTACACACAACGGACCAAATCTAGTTCAACTCTGCTTCTGAAACTGATTCAAACCACAGGTCCTCTAACATCCAATGCTTTTCAGTTAAGAGCGAGAAACGTGTGAGCTTCGTGAACGATGTAGCTTCCTTTGAGCTGAAAAGTGACTGTGTTTACCTGAAACGAAGTCTTACTTGTAGGAAGACACAGAGCCTGGCATTGAACTCCGTTTCTGAAGGGAAACACGCAGCACAGTTCTCATCCATCAAACACACTCTGCTTTAGAGCAAGAAGCTCGCACTTGCTTTCTAGAGTCTCTAATAAGGCGGGAAACGTGAGTGTGCCTTGAATAAAGAACTGTATATCGTACACACACGGACCAAATCTAGTTCAACTCTGCTTCTGAAACTGATACAAACCACAGGTCCTCTAAAATCCAATGCTTTTCAGTTAACAGCGAGAAGCGTGTGAGCTTCGTGAACAATGTAGCTTCGTTTGAGCTGAAACATGACTGTGTTTACCTGAAATGAACTCTTGCTTGTAGGAAGACACACAGCCTGGGATTTAACTCCATTTCTGAAAGGAAAGACACAGCACATTTATCATACATGAATCACACACTGCTTTAGAGCAGGAAGCACGCTCTGGCTTCCAAGTCTCTAATACAGCAGGAAACATGAGTGTGCTCAGAACAAAAGAACTGTGTTTCCTAAAGGTACGGACCATATCTAGTTCAACTCTGCTTAAGAAATTGATAGAAACTACAGCTCCTCTTACATCCAATGTTTTTAGTCAATAGTGAGAAACATGTGAGCTTCCTGAATGATGTATCTTCATTTAATTAAGCCCATGAGTGATTGGGTTTACCAGAAATGAACTCTTGCTTTTAGGAAGACACAGAGCCCGGGATTTAACTCCGTATCTGAAGGGAAATAAAAACCAGCATTCTCATCCTTGAAGCACACTCCCCTTTAGAGCAAGAAGCAGTCTGCTGCTTTGCAGAGACTCTAAAACATCAGGAAAATTGAGTGTGCTCAGAACAAAGGAACTGTGCTTCCTACACATACAGATCATATCTATTCAATCTGCTTATGAATATGATACAAAGCACAGATCCTCTTACAGCCAATGCTTTTTAGTTAATAGTGAGAAACGTGTGATCTTCGTGAACGATGAGTCTTCATTTGGGCTGAAAAGAGACTGCAATTACCTGAAATGAACGCTTGGTTGTAGGAAGCCACAGAGCCTGTGATTTAACTCCATTTCTGAAGGGAAATACACAGCACAGTTCTCATCCATGAAACACACTCTGATTTGGAGTCATAAGATGCTCCTGCTTTCCAGAGTCTCTAATATAGGAGGAAACATGAGCGTGCTCACAACAAAACAACTGTGTTTCCGACACACACGGACCATATCTAATTCAACTCTGCTGATGAACCTGATACAAACTACAGGTCCTCTAACATCCAAAGCTTTTCAGTTAAGAGCGAGAAACGTGTGAGCTTCGTGAACGATGTAGCTTCCTTTGAGCTCAAAAGTGACTGTGTTTACCTGAAACGAAGTCTTCCTTGTAGGAAGACACAGAGCCTGGCATTGAACTCCGTTTGTGAAGGGAAACACGCAGCACAGTTCTCATCCATCAAACACACTCTGCTTTAGAGCAAGAAGCACGCTCTTGCTTTCTAGAGTCTCTAATAAGGCGGGAAACCTGAGTGTGCTCATAACAAAAGCACTGTGTTTCCTACACACACCGACCTTATCTAGTTCAACTCTGCTTCTGAAACTGATACAAACCACAGGTCCTCTAACATCCGACGCTTTTCAGTTAAGAGCGAGAAACGTGTGAGGTTTGTGAACAATGTAGTTTTGTTTGAGCTGAAAAGTGACTGCGTTTACCTGAAACGAAGTCTCGCTTGTAGGAAGACACAGAGCCTGGCATTTAACTCCGTTTCTGAAGGGAAACACACAGCACAGTTCTCATCCATGAAACACACTCTGCTTTAGAGCAAGAAGCACGCTCTTGCTTTCTAGAGTCTCTAATAAGTCGGGAATGTGAATGTGCTCAGAACAAAAGAACTGTGTAGATGTATCCTGCTTGTTAAATAAGAAACACAGAGCCAGTTGCAGAGTTAAAAACCACGAGGTCAGAGCCAAAGCGGAAAACCTTACCCTTCACTGCTTCTGTGGTTCCTCCTCTCCGCAAGAGACCTACTTCTCTGCGTCCTGTCTATTTAAAAACTTTCTGTTCTCCTCCCTCATTGGTTGTAAACCCAGCCACATGACCTCCTTGTCACTGCCTGTTTGTACAGACCTCCAGGTCTTCTATGGTTGGTATTGAAAATAAAGGCATGTGTCTGCTATGCTGGCTATGTCCTTGAACACACAGAGATCTGCCTAGCTCTGCCTCCCAAGTGCTGGGATTAAGGGCGTGCCCCACTACTGCTGGGCTTCTGCTCTGGCTTGCTCTGACCTCAAGGCAACTTCATTGACATACAAATAAAATCACATTCCAATACAAATAAAATATCACTATAGAACTGTGTTTCCTACACACACGGACCATATCTAGTTCAACTCTGCTTCTGAAACTGATACAAACCACAGGTCCTCTAACATCCAAGGCTTTTCAGTTAAGAGCAAGAAACGTGTGAGCTTCGTGAACGATGTAGCTTCGTTTGAGCTGAGAAGTGACTGCGTTTACCTGAAAGAGAGTCTTTCTTGTAGGAAGACACAGAGCCTGGCATTGAACTCCGTTTCTGAAGGGAAACACACAGCACAGTTCTCATCCATGAAACACACTCTGATTTGGAGTCATAAGAATGCTCCTGCTTTCCAGAGGTTCTAATATAGCAGGTAACATGAGCGTGCTCAGAACAAAAGAACTGTGATTCCGACACATACGGACCTTATCTAGTTCAACTCTACTGATGAAAGTGACATAAACTACAGCTCCTCTTACATCCAATGCTCTTTAGTTAATGGTGAGAATTGTGTAAGCTTCATGAACTCTGTATCTTCATTTGAGCTGAAAAGTGACTGCGTTTACCTGAAATGATCTCTTGCTTGTAGGAAGACACAGAGCCTGGGATTTAACTCCGTATCTGAAGGGAAATAAAAACCAGCATTCTCATCCATGAAGCACACTCCCCTTTAGAGCAAGAAGCAGGCTCCTGCTTTGCAGAGCCTCTAATACATCAGGAAAATTGAGTGTGCTCAGAACAAATGAACTGTGTTTCCTACACATACAGACCATATCTAGTCAGTCTGCTTATGAAACCGATACAAGGCACAGATCCTCTTACATCCAATGCTTTTTTGTTACTAGTGAGAAACGTGTGAGGTTCGTGAACTATGAATCATCATTTGAGCTGAAAAGTGACTGTAATTACCTGAAATGAACTCTTGCTTGCAGGAGGACACAGAGCCTGGGCAAAAGAACTTTTTCCTAAACATACGGACCATATCTAGTTCAACTCTGCTTATGAAACTGATACTAACCAAAGGTCCTCCTACATCCAATGCTCTTTATTTAATAGTGAGAAACGTGTGAGCTTCGTGAAAGATGTATCTTCATTTGAGCTTCAAAGTGATGGCGAATACCTGAAATGAACTCTTGCATGTAGAGAGACACAGACACTGACATTTAACTCCATTTCTGAAGGGAAATACACAGCACAGTTCTCATCCATGAAACACTCTCATTTGATGTCAGAAGCATGCTCCTGCTTTCCAGAGTCTATAATAGAGTTGGAAACATGAGTGTGATCAGAACAAAAGATCTGTGTTTCCTACACACAACGGACCAAATCTAGTTCAACTCTGCTTCTGAAACTGATTCAAACCACAGGTCCTCTAACATCCAATGCTTTTCAGTTAAGAGCGAGAAACGTGTGAGCTTCGTGAACGATGTAGCTTCCTTTGAGCTGAAAAGTGACTGTGTTTACCTGAAACGAAGTCTTACTTGTAGGAAGACACAGAGCCTGGCATTGAACTCCGTTTCTGAAGGGAAACACGCAGCACAGTTCTCATCCATCAAACACACTCTGCTTTAGAGCAAGAAGCTCGCACTTGCTTTCTAGAGTCTCTAATAAGGCGGGAAACGTGAGTGTGCCTTGAATAAAGAACTGTATATCGTACACACACGGACCAAATCTAGTTCAACTCTGCTTCTGAAACTGATACAAACCACAGGTCCTCTAAAATCCAATGCTTTTCAGTTAACAGCGAGAAGCGTGTGAGCTTCGTGAACAATGTAGCTTCGTTTGAGCTGAAACATGACTGTGTTTACCTGAAATGAACTCTTGCTTGTAGGAAGACACACAGCCTGGGATTTAACTCCATTTCTGAAAGGAAAGACACAGCACATTTATCATACATGAATCACACACTGCTTTAGAGCAGGAAGCACGCTCTGGCTTCCAAGTCTCTAATACAGCAGGAAACATGAGTGTGCTCAGAACAAAAGAACTGTGTTTCCTAAAGGTACGGACCATATCTAGTTCAACTCTGCTTAAGAAATTGATAGAAACTACAGCTCCTCTTACATCCAATGTTTTTAGTCAATAGTGAGAAACATGTGAGCTTCCTGAATGATGTATCTTCATTTAATTAAGCCCATGAGTGATTGGGTTTACCAGAAATGAACTCTTGCTTTTAGGAAGACACAGAGCCCGGGATTTAACTCCGTATCTGAAGGGAAATAAAAACCAGCATTCTCATCCTTGAAGCACACTCCCCTTTAGAGCAAGAAGCAGTCTGCTGCTTTGCAGAGACTCTAAAACATCAGGAAAATTGAGTGTGCTCAGAACAAAGGAACTGTGCTTCCTACACATACAGATCATATCTATTCAATCTGCTTATGAATATGATACAAAGCACAGATCCTCTTACAGCCAATGCTTTTTAGTTAATAGTGAGAAACGTGTGATCTTCGTGAACGATGAGTCTTCATTTGGGCTGAAAAGAGACTGCAATTACCTGAAATGAACGCTTGGTTGTAGGAAGCCACAGAGCCTGTGATTTAACTCCATTTCTGAAGGGAAATACACAGCACAGTTCTCATCCATGAAACACACTCTGATTTGGAGTCATAAGATGCTCCTGCTTTCCAGAGTCTCTAATATAGGAGGAAACATGAGCGTGCTCACAACAAAACAACTGTGTTTCCGACACACACGGACCATATCTAATTCAACTCTGCTGATGAACCTGATACAAACTACAGGTCCTCTAACATCCAAAGCTTTTCAGTTAAGAGCGAGAAACGTGTGAGCTTCGTGAACGATGTAGCTTCCTTTGAGCTCAAAAGTGACTGTGTTTACCTGAAACGAAGTCTTCCTTGTAGGAAGACACAGAGCCTGGCATTGAACTCCGTTTGTGAAGGGAAACACGCAGCACAGTTCTCATCCATCAAACACACTCTGCTTTAGAGCAAGAAGCACGCTCTTGCTTTCTAGAGTCTCTAATAAGGCGGGAAACCTGAGTGTGCTCATAACAAAAGCACTGTGTTTCCTACACACACCGACCTTATCTAGTTCAACTCTGCTTCTGAAACTGATACAAACCACAGGTCCTCTAACATCCGACGCTTTTCAGTTAAGAGCGAGAAACGTGTGAGGTTTGTGAACAATGTAGTTTTGTTTGAGCTGAAAAGTGACTGCGTTTACCTGAAACGAAGTCTCGCTTGTAGGAAGACACAGAGCCTGGCATTTAACTCCGTTTCTGAAGGGAAACACACAGCACAGTTCTCATCCATGAAACACACTCTGCTTTAGAGCAAGAAGCACGCTCTTGCTTTCTAGAGTCTCTAATAAGTCGGGAATGTGAATGTGCTCAGAACAAAAGAACTGTGTAGATGTATCCTGCTTGTTAAATAAGAAACACAGAGCCAGTTGCAGAGTTAAAAACCACGAGGTCAGAGCCAAAGCGGAAAACCTTACCCTTCACTGCTTCTGTGGTTCCTCCTCTCCGCAAGAGACCTACTTCTCTGCGTCCTGTCTATTTAAAAACTTTCTGTTCTCCTCCCTCATTGGTTGTAAACCCAGCCACATGACCTCCTTGTCACTGCCTGTTTGTACAGACCTCCAGGTCTTCTATGGTTGGTATTGAAAATAAAGGCATGTGTCTGCTATGCTGGCTATGTCCTTGAACACACAGAGATCTGCCTAGCTCTGCCTCCCAAGTGCTGGGATTAAGGGCGTGCCCCACTACTGCTGGGCTTCTGCTCTGGCTTGCTCTGACCTCAAGGCAACTTCATTGACATACAAATAAAATCACATTCCAATACAAATAAAATATCACTATAGAACTGTGTTTCCTACACACACGGACCATATCTAGTTCAACTCTGCTTCTGAAACTGATACAAACCACAGGTCCTCTAACATCCAAGGCTTTTCAGTTAAGAGCAAGAAACGTGTGAGCTTCGTGAACGATGTAGCTTCGTTTGAGCTGAGAAGTGACTGCGTTTACCTGAAAGAGAGTCTTTCTTGTAGGAAGACACAGAGCCTGGCATTGAACTCCGTTTCTGAAGGGAAACACACAGCACAGTTCTCATCCATGAAACACACTCTGATTTGGAGTCATAAGAATGCTCCTGCTTTCCAGAGGTTCTAATATAGCAGGTAACATGAGCGTGCTCAGAACAAAAGAACTGTGATTCCGACACATACGGACCTTATCTAGTTCAACTCTACTGATGAAAGTGACATAAACTACAGCTCCTCTTACATCCAATGCTCTTTAGTTAATGGTGAGAATTGTGTAAGCTTCATGAACTCTGTATCTTCATTTGAGCTGAAAAGTGACTGCGTTTACCTGAAATGATCTCTTGCTTGTAGGAAGACACAGAGCCTGGGATTTAACTCCGTATCTGAAGGGAAATAAAAACCAGCATTCTCATCCATGAAGCACACTCCCCTTTAGAGCAAGAAGCAGGCTCCTGCTTTGCAGAGCCTCTAATACATCAGGAAAATTGAGTGTGCTCAGAACAAATGAACTGTGTTTCCTACACATACAGACCATATCTAGTCAGTCTGCTTATGAAACCGATACAAGGCACAGATCCTCTTACATCCAATGCTTTTTTGTTACTAGTGAGAAACGTGTGAGGTTCGTGAACTATGAATCATCATTTGAGCTGAAAAGTGACTGTAATTACCTGAAATGAACTCTTGCTTGCAGGAGGACACAGAGCCTGGGCAAAAGAACTTTTTCCTAAACATACGGACCATATCTAGTTCAACTCTGCTTATGAAACTGATACTAACCAAAGGTCCTCCTACATCCAATGCTCTTTATTTAATAGTGAGAAACGTGTGAGCTTCGTGAAAGATGTATCTTCATTTGAGCTTCAAAGTGATGGCGAATACCTGAAATGAACTCTTGCATGTAGAGAGACACAGACACTGACATTTAACTCCATTTCTGAAGGGAAATACACAGCACAGTTCTCATCCATGAAACACTCTCATTTGATGTCAGAAGCATGCTCCTGCTTTCCAGAGTCTATAATAGAGTTGGAAACATGAGTGTGATCAGAACAAAAGATCTGTGTTTCCTACACACAACGGACCAAATCTAGTTCAACTCTGCTTCTGAAACTGATTCAAACCACAGGTCCTCTAACATCCAATGCTTTTCAGTTAAGAGCGAGAAACGTGTGAGCTTCGTGAACGATGTAGCTTCCTTTGAGCTGAAAAGTGTCTGCCTTTACCCTAAACGAAGTCTTGCTTGTTGGAAGACAGACAGCCTGGCATTGAACTCCGTTTCTGAAGGGAAACACGCAGCACAGTCCTCGTCCATGAAACACACTCTGTTTTAGAACAAGAAGCACACTCTTGCTTTCTAGAGTCTCTAATAAGGCGGGAAACGTGAGTGTGCCTTGAATAAAGAACTGTATATCGTACACACACGGACCAAATCTAGTTCAACTCTGCTTCTGAAACTGATACAAACCACAGGTCCTCTAAAATCCAATGCTTTTCAGTTAACAGCGAGAAACGTGTGAGCTTCGTGAACAATGTAGCTTCGTTTGAGCTGAAACATGACTGTGTTTACCTGAAATGAACTCTTGCTTGAAGGAAGACACACAGCCTGGGATTTAACTCCATTTCTGAAAGGAAAGACACAGCACATTTATCATACATGAATCACACACTGCTTTAGAGCAGGAAGCACGCTCTGGCTTCCAAGTCTCTAATACAGCAGGAAACATGAGTGTGCTCAGAACAAAAGAACTGTGTTTCCTAAAGGTACGGACCATATCTAGTTCAACTCTGCTTAAGAAATTGATAGAAACTACAGCTCCTCTTACATCCAATGTTTTTAGTCAATAGTGAGAAACATGTGAGCTTCCTGAATGATGTATCTTCATTTAATTAAGCCCATGAGTGATTGGGTTTACCAGAAATGAACTCTTGCTTTTAGGAAGACACAGAGCCCGGGATTTAACTCCGTATCTGAAGGGAAATAAAAACCAGCATTCTCATCCTTGAAGCACACTCCCCTTTAGAGCAAGAAGCAGTCTGCTGCTTTGCAGAGACTCTAAAACATCAGGAAAATTGAGTGTGCTCAGAACAAAGGAACTGTGCTTCCTACACATACAGATCATATCTATTCAATCTGCTTATGAATATGATACAAAGCACAGATCCTCTTACAGCCAATGCTTTTTAGTTAATAGTGAGAAACGTGTGATCTTCGTGAACGATGAGTCTTCATTTGGGCTGAAAAGAGACTGCAATTACCTGAAATGAACGCTTGGTTGTAGGAAGCCACAGAGCCTGTGATTTAACTCCATTTCTGAAGGGAAATACACAGCACAGTTCTCATCCATGAAACACACTCTGATTTGGAGTCATAAGATGCTCCTGCTTTCCAGAGTCTCTAATATAGGAGGAAACATGAGCGTGCTCACAACAAAACAACTGTGTTTCCGACACACACGGACCATATCTAATTCAACTCTGCTGATGAACCTGATACAAACTACAGGTCCTCTAACATCCAAAGCTTTTCAGTTAAGAGCGAGAAACGTGTGAGCTTCGTGAACGATGTAGCTTCCTTTGAGCTCAAAAGTGACTGTGTTTACCTGAAACGAAGTCTTCCTTGTAGGAAGACACAGAGCCTGGCATTGAACTCCGTTTGTGAAGGGAAACACGCAGCACAGTTCTCATCCATCAAACACACTCTGCTTTAGAGCAAGAAGCACGCTCTTGCTTTCTAGAGTCTCTAATAAGGCGGGAAACCTGAGTGTGCTCATAACAAAAGCACTGTGTTTCCTACACACACCGACCTTATCTAGTTCAACTCTGCTTCTGAAACTGATACAAACCACAGGTCCTCTAACATCCGACGCTTTTCAGTTAAGAGCGAGAAACGTGTGAGGTTTGTGAACAATGTAGTTTTGTTTGAGCTGAAAAGTGACTGCGTTTACCTGAAACGAAGTCTCGCTTGTAGGAAGACACAGAGCCTGGCATTTAACTCCGTTTCTGAAGGGAAACACACAGCACAGTTCTCATCCATGAAACACACTCTGCTTTAGAGCAAGAAGCACGCTCTTGCTTTCTAGAGTCTCTAATAAGTCGGGAATGTGAATGTGCTCAGAACAAAAGAACTGTGTAGATGTATCCTGCTTGTTAAATAAGAAACACAGAGCCAGTTGCAGAGTTAAAAACCACGAGGTCAGAGCCAAAGCGGAAAACCTTACCCTTCACTGCTTCTGTGGTTCCTCCTCTCCGCAAGAGACCTACTTCTCTGCGTCCTGTCTATTTAAAAACTTTCTGTTCTCCTCCCTCATTGGTTGTAAACCCAGCCACATGACCTCCTTGTCACTGCCTGTTTGTACAGACCTCCAGGTCTTCTATGGTTGGTATTGAAAATAAAGGCATGTGTCTGCTATGCTGGCTATGTCCTTGAACACACAGAGATCTGCCTAGCTCTGCCTCCCAAGTGCTGGGATTAAGGGCGTGCCCCACTACTGCTGGGCTTCTGCTCTGGCTTGCTCTGACCTCAAGGCAACTTCATTGACATACAAATAAAATCACATTCCAATACAAATAAAATATCACTATAGAACTGTGTTTCCTACACACACGGACCATATCTAGTTCAACTCTGCTTCTGAAACTGATACAAACCACAGGTCCTCTAACATCCAAGGCTTTTCAGTTAAGAGCAAGAAACGTGTGAGCTTCGTGAACGATGTAGCTTCGTTTGAGCTGAGAAGTGACTGCGTTTACCTGAAAGAGAGTCTTTCTTGTAGGAAGACACAGAGCCTGGCATTGAACTCCGTTTCTGAAGGGAAACACACAGCACAGTTCTCATCCATGAAACACACTCTGATTTGGAGTCATAAGAATGCTCCTGCTTTCCAGAGGTTCTAATATAGCAGGTAACATGAGCGTGCTCAGAACAAAAGAACTGTGATTCCGACACATACGGACCTTATCTAGTTCAACTCTACTGATGAAAGTGACATAAACTACAGCTCCTCTTACATCCAATGCTCTTTAGTTAATGGTGAGAATTGTGTAAGCTTCATGAACTCTGTATCTTCATTTGAGCTGAAAAGTGACTGCGTTTACCTGAAATGATCTCTTGCTTGTAGGAAGACACAGAGCCTGGGATTTAACTCCGTATCTGAAGGGAAATAAAAACCAGCATTCTCATCCATGAAGCACACTCCCCTTTAGAGCAAGAAGCAGGCTCCTGCTTTGCAGAGCCTCTAATACATCAGGAAAATTGAGTGTGCTCAGAACAAATGAACTGTGTTTCCTACACATACAGACCATATCTAGTCAGTCTGCTTATGAAACCGATACAAGGCACAGATCCTCTTACATCCAATGCTTTTTTGTTACTAGTGAGAAACGTGTGAGGTTCGTGAACTATGAATCATCATTTGAGCTGAAAAGTGACTGTAATTACCTGAAATGAACTCTTGCTTGCAGGAGGACACAGAGCCTGGGCAAAAGAACTTTTTCCTAAACATACGGACCATATCTAGTTCAACTCTGCTTATGAAACTGATACTAACCAAAGGTCCTCCTACATCCAATGCTCTTTATTTAATAGTGAGAAACGTGTGAGCTTCGTGAAAGATGTATCTTCATTTGAGCTTCAAAGTGATGGCGAATACCTGAAATGAACTCTTGCATGTAGAGAGACACAGACACTGACATTTAACTCCATTTCTGAAGGGAAATACACAGCACAGTTCTCATCCATGAAACACTCTCATTTGATGTCAGAAGCATGCTCCTGCTTTCCAGAGTCTATAATAGAGTTGGAAACATGAGTGTGATCAGAACAAAAGATCTGTGTTTCCTACACACAACGGACCAAATCTAGTTCAACTCTGCTTCTGAAACTGATTCAAACCACAGGTCCTCTAACATCCAATGCTTTTCAGTTAAGAGCGAGAAACGTGTGAGCTTCGTGAACGATGTAGCTTCCTTTGAGCTGAAAAGTGACTGTGTTTACCTGAAACGAAGTCTTACTTGTAGGAAGACACAGAGCCTGGCATTGAACTCCGTTTCTGAAGGGAAACACGCAGCACAGTTCTCATCCATCAAACACACTCTGCTTTAGAGCAAGAAGCTCGCACTTGCTTTCTAGAGTCTCTAATAAGGCGGGAAACGTGAGTGTGCCTTGAATAAAGAACTGTATATCGTACACACACGGACCAAATCTAGTTCAACTCTGCTTCTGAAACTGATACAAACCACAGGTCCTCTAAAATCCAATGCTTTTCAGTTAACAGCGAGAAGCGTGTGAGCTTCGTGAACAATGTAGCTTCGTTTGAGCTGAAACATGACTGTGTTTACCTGAAATGAACTCTTGCTTGTAGGAAGACACACAGCCTGGGATTTAACTCCATTTCTGAAAGGAAAGACACAGCACATTTATCATACATGAATCACACACTGCTTTAGAGCAGGAAGCACGCTCTGGCTTCCAAGTCTCTAATACAGCAGGAAACATGAGTGTGCTCAGAACAAAAGAACTGTGTTTCCTAAAGGTACGGACCATATCTAGTTCAACTCTGCTTAAGAAATTGATAGAAACTACAGCTCCTCTTACATCCAATGTTTTTAGTCAATAGTGAGAAACATGTGAGCTTCCTGAATGATGTATCTTCATTTAATTAAGCCCATGAGTGATTGGGTTTACCAGAAATGAACTCTTGCTTTTAGGAAGACACAGAGCCCGGGATTTAACTCCGTATCTGAAGGGAAATAAAAACCAGCATTCTCATCCTTGAAGCACACTCCCCTTTAGAGCAAGAAGCAGTCTGCTGCTTTGCAGAGACTCTAAAACATCAGGAAAATTGAGTGTGCTCAGAACAAAGGAACTGTGCTTCCTACACATACAGATCATATCTATTCAATCTGCTTATGAATATGATACAAAGCACAGATCCTCTTACAGCCAATGCTTTTTAGTTAATAGTGAGAAACGTGTGATCTTCGTGAACGATGAGTCTTCATTTGGGCTGAAAAGAGACTGCAATTACCTGAAATGAACGCTTGGTTGTAGGAAGCCACAGAGCCTGTGATTTAACTCCATTTCTGAAGGGAAATACACAGCACAGTTCTCATCCATGAAACACACTCTGATTTGGAGTCATAAGATGCTCCTGCTTTCCAGAGTCTCTAATATAGGAGGAAACATGAGCGTGCTCACAACAAAACAACTGTGTTTCCGACACACACGGACCATATCTAATTCAACTCTGCTGATGAACCTGATACAAACTACAGGTCCTCTAACATCCAAAGCTTTTCAGTTAAGAGCGAGAAACGTGTGAGCTTCGTGAACGATGTAGCTTCCTTTGAGCTCAAAAGTGACTGTGTTTACCTGAAACGAAGTCTTCCTTGTAGGAAGACACAGAGCCTGGCATTGAACTCCGTTTGTGAAGGGAAACACGCAGCACAGTTCTCATCCATCAAACACACTCTGCTTTAGAGCAAGAAGCACGCTCTTGCTTTCTAGAGTCTCTAATAAGGCGGGAAACCTGAGTGTGCTCATAACAAAAGAACTGTGTTTCCTACACACACAGACCATATCTAGTTCAACTCTGCTTCTGAAACTGATACAAACCACAGGTCCTCTAACATCCACTGCTTTTCAGTTAAGAGTGAGAAACATGTGACCTTCCTGAACGATGTAGCTTCATTTGAGCTGAAAAGTGACTGTGTTTACCTGAAACGAAGGCTTGCTTGTAGGAAGACACAGAGCCTGGCATTTAACTCCGTTTCTGAAGGGAAACACACAGCACAGTTCTCATCCATGACACACTCTGCTTTAGAGCAAGATGCAAGCTCTTGCTCTCTATAGTCTCTAATAAGGCTGGAAATGTAAGTGTGCTCAGAACAAAAGAACTGTGTATCCTACACAACGGACCATATCGAGTTCTACTCTGCTTCTGAAACAGATATAAAACACAGGTCCGCTAACATCCAATGCATTTCAGTTAAGAGCTAGAAAGGTGTGAGCTTCGTGAACGATGTAGCTTCGTTTCAGCTGAAAAGTGACTGCGTTTACCTGAAACGATGTCTTGCTTGTAGGAAGACACAGAGCCTGGCATTTAACTCCGTTTCTGTAGGGAAAAACACAGCACAGTTCTCATCCATGAAACACACTCTGCTTTAGAGCAAGAAGCAAGCTCTTGCTTTCTATAGTCTCTAATAAGGCTGGAAACGTGAGTGTGCTCAAAACAAAAGAACTGTGTTACCTACAAACACGGAACATATCTAGATCAACTCTGCTTCTGAAACAGATACAAACCACAGGTCATCTAACATCCAATGCTTTTCACAGAAGAGTGAGAAACGTGTGACCTTCCTGAACGATTTAGATTCCTTTGAGCTGAAAAGTGACTGTGTTTACCTGAAATGAAGGCTTGCTTGTAGGAAGAGTCAGAGCCTGGCATTTAACTCCGTTTCTGTAGGGAAAAACACAGCACAGTTCTCATCCATGAAACACACTCTGATTTAGAGCAAGAAGCACTCTCTTGCTTTCAAGGGTCTCCAATAAGTTTGGAAACGTGAGTGTGCTCAGAACAAAAGAACTGTGTTTCCTACACACACGGACCATATCTAGTTCAACTCTGCTTCTGAAACTGATACAAACCACAGGTCCTCTAACATCCACTGCTTTTCAGTTAAGAGTGAGAAACGTGTGACCTTCCTGAACGATGTAGCTTTGTTTGAGGTGAAAAGTGACTGTGTTTACCTGAAAAGACGTCTTGCTTGTAGGAAGACACAGAGCCTGGCATTTAACTCCGTTTCTGTAGGGAAAAACAGCACAGTTCTCATCCATGAAACACACTCTTCTTTAGAGCAAGAAGCAAGCTCTTGCTTTGTATATTCTCTAATAAGGCTGGAAACGTAAGTGTACTCAGAACAAAAGAACTGTGTTTCCTACACACACGGACCCTATCTAGTTCAACTCTGCTTCTGAAACTGATACAAACCACAGGTCCTCTAACATCCAATGCTTTTCAGTGAAGAGTGAGAAACGTGTGACCTTCCTGAACGATTTTGCTTTGTTTGAGCTGAAAAGGGACTGGGTTTACATGAAATGTAGTCTTGCTAGTAGGAAGACACAGAACCTGGCATTTAACTCCGTTTCTTTAGGGAAACACTCAGCACAGTTCTCATCCATGAAACACACTCTTCTTTAGAGCAAGAAGCACGCTCTTGCTTTCAAGGGTCTCTAATAAGGCTGGAAATGTGAGTGTGCTCAAAACAAAAGAACTGTGTTTCCTACACACACGGACCATTACTAGCTCAACTCTGCTTCTGAAACTGATACAAACCACAGGTCCTCTAACATCCACTGCTTTTCATTTTATAGTGAGTACCGTGTGACCTTCCTGAACGATGTAGTTTCATTTGAGCTGAAAAGTGACTGTGTTTACCTGAAAGGAAGGCTTGATGTAGGAAGACACAGCGCCTGGCATTTAACTCCGTTTCTGAAGGGAAACACACAGCACAGTTCTCATCCATGACACACTCTGCTTTAGAGCAAGAAGCAAGCTCTTGCTCTCTATAGTCTCTAATAATGCTGGAAATGTAAGTGGGCTCAGAACAAAAGAACTGTGTTTCCTACACAACGGACCATATCGAGTTCTACTCTGCTTCTGAAACAGATATAAACTGACAGGTCCTCTAACATCAAAGGCTTTTCAGTTAAGACCGCGAAACGTGTGAGCTTCGTGAACAATGTAGCTTCGTTTAAGATGAAAAGTAACTGCGTTTACCTGAAACGAAGTATTGCTTATAGGAAGACACAGAGCCTGGAATTTAACTCCGTTTCTGAAGGGAAACACACAGCACAGTTCTCATCCATGAAACACACTCTGCTTTAGAGCAAGAAGCAAGCTCTTGCTTTCTATAGTCTCTAATAAGGCTGGAAACGTGAGTGTGCTCAGAACAAAAGAAATGTGTTACCTACACACAGGGAACATATCTAGTTCAACTCTGCTTCTGAAACTGATACAAACCACAGGTCATATAACAACCAATACTTTTCAGAGAAGAGTGAGAAACGTGTGACCTTCCTGAACGATTTAGATTCGTTTGAGCTGAAAAGTGACTGCGTTTACCTGAAACGACGTCTTGCTTGTAGGAAGACACAGAGCCTGGTATTTAACTCCGTTTCTGTAGGGAAAAACACAGCACAGTTCTCATCCATGAAACACACTCTTCTTTAGAGCAAGAAGTAAGCTCTTGCTTTGTATAGTCTCTAATAAGGTTGGAAACGTGAGTGTTCTCAGAACAAAAGAACTGTGTTTCCTACACACACGGACCATATCTAGTTCAACTCTGCTTCTGAAACTGATACAAAGCACAGGTCCTCTAACATCCAATGCTTTTCAGTTAAGAGCGAGAAAGGTTTGAGCGTCGTGAACGATGTAGCTTCGTTTGAGCTGAAAAGTGACTGCGTTTACCTGAAATTTAGTGTTGCGTGTAGGAAGACACAGAACCTGGCATTGCACACCGTTTCTTTAGAAAAACCCTCAGCACAGTTCTCATCCATGAAACACACTCTTCTTTAGAGCAAGAAGCACTCTCTTGCTTTCAAGGATCTCTAATAAGGCTGGAAATGTGAATGTGCTCAAAAGAAAAGAACTGTGTTTCCTACACACAAGGACCATATCTGGTGCAACTCTGCTTCTGAAACTGATACAAACCACAGGTCCTCTAACATCCACTGCTTTTCAGTTAAGACTGAGAAACATGTGACCTTCCTGAACGATGTAGCTTCATTTGAGCTGCAAAGTGACTGTGTTTACCTGAAACGAAGGCTTGCTTGTAGGAAGACACAGAGCCTGGCATTTAACTCCGTTTCTGAAGGGAAACACACAGCACAGTTCTCATCCATGACACACTGTGCTTTAGAGCAAGAAGCAAGCTCTTGCTCTCTATAGTCTCTAATAAGGCTGGAAATGTAAGTGTGCTCAGAACAAAAGAACTGTGTTTCCTACACAAGGGACCATATCGAGTTCTACTCTGCTTCTGAAACAGATATAAACCATAGGTCCTGTAACATCAAAGGATTTTCATTTAAGAGTGAGAAACGTGTGAGCTTCGTGAACAATGTAGCTTCGTTTAAGATGAAAAGTGACTGCGTTTACCTGAAACGAAGTATTGCTTGTAGGAAGACACAGAGCCTGGCATTTAACTCCGTTTCTGAAGGGAAACACACAGCACAGTTCTCATCCATGAAACACACTCTTCTTTAGAGCAAGAAGCACGCTCTTGCTTTCAAGGGTCTCTAATAAGGCTGGAAACGTGAGTGTGCTCAAAACAAAAGAACTGTGTTTCCTACACTCACGGACCTTTACTAGATCAACACTGCTTCTGAAACTGATACAAACCACAGGTGCTCTAACATCCACTGCTTTTCATTTTATAGTGAGAACCGTGTGACCTTCCTGAACGATGTAACTTCATTTGAGCTGAAAAGTGACTGTGTTTACCTGAAAGGAAGGCTTGCTTGTAGGAAGACACAAGGCCTGGCATTTAACTCCGTTTCGGAAGGGAAACACACAGCACAGTTCTCATCCATGAAACACACTCTGCTTTAGAGCAAGAAGCAAGCTCTTGCTTTCTATAGTCTCTAATAAGGCTGGAAACGTTAGTGTGCTCAGAATAAAAGAAATGTGTTACCTACACACAGGGAACATATCTAGTTCAACTCTGCTTCTGAAACTGATACAAACCACAGGTCATCTAACAACCAATGCTTTTCAGAGAAGGGTGAGAAACGTGTGACCTCCTGAACGATTTAGATTCGTTTGAGCAGAAAAGTGACTGCGTTTACCTGAAATGAAATCTTGCTTGTAGGAAGACACAGAGCCTGGCATTTAACTCTGTGTCCAAAGGGAAACACACAGCACAGTTCTCATCCATGAAACACACTCAGCTTTAGAGCAAGAAGCAAGCTCTTGCTTTGTATAGTCTCTAATAAGGCTGGAAACGTAAGTGTGCTCAGAACAAAAGAACTGTGTTTCCTACACACACGGACCATATCTAGTCAACTCTGCTTCTGAAACTGATACAAACCACAGGTCCTCTAACATCCAATGCCTTTCAGTTAGAGCGAGAAAGGTGTGAGCTTCGTGAACGATGTAGCCTCGTTTGAGCTGAAAAGTGACTGCGTTTACCTGAAACGATGTCTTGCTTGTAGGAAGACACAGAGCCTGGCATTTAACACCATTTCTGTAGGGAAAAACACAGCACAGTTCTCATCCATGAAACACACTCTGCTTTAGAGCAAGAAGCAAGCTCTTGCTTTCTATAGTCTCTAATAAGGCTGGAAACGTGAGTGTGCTCAGAACAGAAGAACTGTGTTACCTACACACAGGGAACATATCTAGTTCAACTCTGCTTCTGAAACTGATACAAACCACAGGTCCTCTAACATCCAATGCTTTTCAGGGAAGAGTGAGAAACGTGTGACCTTCCTGAACGATTTTCCTTTGTTTGAGCTGAAAAGTGACTGCGTTTACATGAAATTTAGTCTTGCGTGTAGGAAGACACAGAACCTGGCATTTAACTCCGTTTCTTTAGAAAAACACTCAGCACAGTTCTCATCCATGAAACACACTCAGCTTTAGAGCAAGAAGCAAGCTCTTGCTTTCTAGAGTCTCTAATAAGGCGGGAAATGTGAGAGTGCTCAGAACAAAAGAACTGTGTTTCCTACACACACGGACCATTACTAGTTCAACTCTGCTTCTGAAACTGATACAAACCACAGGTCCTCTAACATCCACTGCTTTTCATTTTATAGTGAGAACCGTGTGACCTTCCTGAACGATGTAGCTTCATTTGAGCTGAAAAGTGACTGTGTTTACCTGAAAGGAAGGCTTGCTTGTAGGAAGACACAGGGCGTGGCATTTAACTCCGTTTCTGAAGGGAAACACACAGCACAGTTCTCATCCATGACAAACTCTGCTTTAGAGCAAGAAGCAAGCTCTTGCTCTCTATAGTCTCTAATAAGGCTGGAAATGTAAGTGGGCTCAGAACAAAACAACTGTGTTTCTTACAAAACGGACCATATCGAGTTCTACTCTGCTTCTGAAACAGATATAAACTGACAGGTCCTCTAACATCAAAGGCTTTTCAGTTAAGACCGCGAAACGTGTGAGCTTCGTGAACAATGTAGCTTCGTTTAAGATGAAAAGTGACTGCGTTTACCTGATACGAAGTATTGCTTGTAGGAAGACACAGAGCCTGGCGTTTAACTCCGTTTCTGTAGGGAAAAACACAGCAGTTCTCATCCATGAAACACATTCTTCTTTAGAGCAAGAAGCAAGCTCTTGCTTTCAAGGGTCTCTAATAAGGCTGGAAACGTGAGTGTGCTCAAAACAAAAGAAGTGTGTTTCCTACCCACACGGACCATATCTAGTTCAACTCTGCTTCTGAAACTGATACAAACCACAGGTCCTCTAACATCCAATGCTTTTCAGTTAAGAGTGAGAAGCGTGTGACCTTCCTGAACGATGTAGCTTCATTTGAGCTGAAAAGTGACTGTGTTTACCTGAAACGAAGGCTTGCTTGTAGCAAGACACAGAGCCTGGCATTTAACTCCGTTTCTGAAGGGAAACACACAGCACAGTTCTCATCCATGAAACACACTCTGCTTTAGAGCAAGAAGCAAGCTCTTGCTTTGTATAGTCTCTAATAAGGCTGGAAACGTGAGTGTGCTCAGAACAAAAGAACTGTGTTACCTACACACAGGGAACATATCTAGTTCATTTCTGCTTCTGAAACTGATACAAACCACAGGTCATCTAACAACCAATGCTTTTCAGAGAAGAGTGAGAAACCTGTGACCTTCTTGAACGATTTAGATTCGTTTGAGCAGAAAAGTGACTGCATTTACCTGAAACAAAGTCTTGCTTGTACGAAGACACAGAGCCTGGCATTTAACTCCGTTTCCAAAGGGAAACACACAGCACAGTTCTCATCCATGAAACACACTCAGCTTTAAAGCAAGAAGCAAGCTCTTGCTTTGCATAGTCTCTAATAAGGCTGGAAACGTAAGTGTGCTCAGAACAAAAGAACTGTGTTTCCTACACACACGCACCATATCTAGTCAACTCTGCTTCTGAAACTGATACAAACCACAGGTCCTCTAACATCCAATGCTTTTCAGTTAGAGCGAGAAAGGTGTGAGCTTCGTGAACGATGTAGCTTCGTTTGAGCTGAAAAGTGACTGCGTTTACCTGAAACGATGTCTTGCTTGTCGGAAGACACAGAACCTGGCATTTAACACCATTTCTGTAGGGAAAAACACAGCACAGTTCTCATCCATGAAACACACTCTTCTTTAGAGCAAGAAGCAAGCTCTTGCTTTCTATAGTCTCTAATAAGGCTAGAAACGTGAGTGTGCTCAGAACAGAAGAACTGTGTTACCTACACACAGGGAACATATCTAGTTCAACTCTGCTTCTGAAACTGATACAAACCACAGGTCCTCTAACATCCAATGCTTTTCAGTGAAGAGTGAGAAACGTGTGACCTTCCTGAAAATTTTGCTTTGTTTGAGCTGAAAAGTGACTGGGTTTACATGAAATTTAGTCTTGCTTGTAGGAAGACACAGAACCTGGCATTTAACTCCGTTTCTTTAGGGAAACACTCAGCACAGTTCTCATCCATGAAACACACTCTTCTTTAGAGCAAGAAGCACGCTCTTGCTTTCAAGGGTCTCTAATAAGGCTGGAAACGTGAGTATGCTCAAAACAAAAGAACTTTGTTTCCTACACTGACGGACCATTACCTGTTCAACTCTGCTTCTGAAACTGATGCAAACCACAGGTCCTCTAACATCCACTGCTTTTCATTTTATAGTGAGAACCGTGTGACCTTCCTGAACGATGTAGCTTCATTTGAGCTGAAAAATGACTTTGTTTACCTGAAAGGAAGGCTTGCTTGTAGGAAGACACAGAGCCTAGCATTTAACTCCGTTTCTGAAGGGAAACACACAGCACAGTTCTCATCCATGACAAACTCTGCTTTAGAGCAAGAAGCAAGCTCTTGCTCTCTATAGTCTCTAATAAGGCTGGAAATGTAAGTGGGCTCAGAACTAAAGAACTGTGTTTCTTACACAACGGACCATATCGAGTTCTACTCTGCTTGTGAAACAGATATAAACTGACAGGTCCTCTAACATCAAAGGCTTTTCAGTTAAGACCGCGAAACTTGTGAGCTTCGTGAACAATGTAGCTTCGTTTAAGATGAAAAGTGACTGCGTTTACCTGAAATGAAGCATTGCTTGTAGGAAGACACAGAGCCTGGCATTTAACTCCGTTTCTGTAGGGAAACACACAGCACAGTTCTCATCCATGAAACACACTCTGCTTTAGAGCAAAAAGCAAGCTCTTGCTTTCTATAGTCTCTAATAAGGCTGGAAACGTGAGTGTGCTCAGAACAAAAGAAATGTGTTACCTACACACAGGGAACATATCTAGTTCAACTCTGCTTCTGAAACTGATACAAACCACAGGTCATATAACAACCAATACTTTTCAGAGAAGAGTGAGAAACGTGTGACCTTCCTGAACGATTTAGATTCGTTTGAGCTGAAAAGTGACTGCGTTTACCTGAAACGACGTCTTGCTTGTAGGAAGACACAGAGCCTGGTATTTAACTCCGTTTCTGTAGGGAAAAACACAGCACAGTTCTCATCCATGAAACACACTCTTCTTTAGAGCAAGAAGTAAGCTCTTGCTTTGTATAGTCTCTAATAAGGTTGGAAACGTGAGTGTTCTCAGAACAAAAGAACTGTGTTTCCTACACACACGGACCATATCTAGTTCAACTCTGCTTCTGAAACTGATACAAAGCACAGGTCCTCTAACATCCAATGCTTTTCAGTTAAGAGCGAGAAAGGTTTGAGCGTCGTGAACGATGTAGCTTCGTTTGAGCTGAAAAGTGACTGCGTTTACCTGAAATTTAGTGTTGCGTGTAGGAAGACACAGAACCTGGCATTGCACACCGTTTCTTTAGAAAAACCCTCAGCACAGTTCTCATCCATGAAACACACTCTTCTTTAGAGCAAGAAGCACTCTCTTGCTTTCAAGGATCTCTAATAAGGCTGGAAATGTGAATGTGCTCAAAAGAAAAGAACTGTGTTTCCTACACACAAGGACCATATCTGGTGCAACTCTGCTTCTGAAACTGATACAAACCACAGGTCCTCTAACATCCACTGCTTTTCAGTTAAGACTGAGAAACATGTGACCTTCCTGAACGATGTAGCTTCATTTGAGCTGCAAAGTGACTGTGTTTACCTGAAACGAAGGCTTGCTTGTAGGAAGACACAGAGCCTGGCATTTAACTCCGTTTCTGAAGGGAAACACACAGCACAGTTCTCATCCATGACACACTGTGCTTTAGAGCAAGAAGCAAGCTCTTGCTCTCTATAGTCTCTAATAAGGCTGGAAATGTAAGTGTGCTCAGAACAAAAGAACTGTGTTTCCTACACAAGGGACCATATCGAGTTCTACTCTGCTTCTGAAACAGATATAAACCATAGGTCCTGTAACATCAAAGGATTTTCATTTAAGAGTGAGAAACGTGTGAGCTTCGTGAACAATGTAGCTTCGTTTAAGATGAAAAGTGACTGCGTTTACCTGAAACGAAGTATTGCTTGTAGGAAGACACAGAGCCTGGCATTTAACTCCGTTTCTGAAGGGAAACACACAGCACAGTTCTCATCCATGAAACACACTCTTCTTTAGAGCAAGAAGCACGCTCTTGCTTTCAAGGGTCTCTAATAAGGCTGGAAACGTGAGTGTGCTCAAAACAAAAGAACTGTGTTTCCTACACTCACGGACCTTTACTAGATCAACACTGCTTCTGAAACTGATACAAACCACAGGTGCTCTAACATCCACTGCTTTTCATTTTATAGTGAGAACCGTGTGACCTTCCTGAACGATGTAACTTCATTTGAGCTGAAAAGTGACTGTGTTTACCTGAAAGGAAGGCTTGCTTGTAGGAAGACACAAGGCCTGGCATTTAACTCCGTTTCGGAAGGGAAACACACAGCACAGTTCTCATCCATGAAACACACTCTGCTTTAGAGCAAGAAGCAAGCTCTTGCTTTCTATAGTCTCTAATAAGGCTGGAAACGTTAGTGTGCTCAGAATAAAAGAAATGTGTTACCTACACACAGGGAACATATCTAGTTCAACTCTGCTTCTGAAACTGATACAAACCACAGGTCATCTAACAACCAATGCTTTTCAGAGAAGGGTGAGAAACGTGTGACCTCCTGAACGATTTAGATTCGTTTGAGCAGAAAAGTGACTGCGTTTACCTGAAATGAAATCTTGCTTGTAGGAAGACACAGAGCCTGGCATTTAACTCTGTGTCCAAAGGGAAACACACAGCACAGTTCTCATCCATGAAACACACTCAGCTTTAGAGCAAGAAGCAAGCTCTTGCTTTGTATAGTCTCTAATAAGGCCGGAAACGTAAGTGTGCTCAGAACAAAAGAACTGTGTTTCCTACACACACGGACCATATCTAGTCAACTCTGCTTCTGAAACTGATACAAACCACAGGTCCTCTAACATCCAATGCCTTTCAGTTAGAGCGAGAAAGGTGTGAGCTTCGTGAACGATGTAGCCTCGTTTGAGCTGAAAAGTGACTGCGTTTACCTGAAACGATGTCTTGCTTGTAGGAAGACACAGAGCCTGGCATTTAACACCATTTCTGTAGGGAAAAACACAGCACAGTTCTCATCCATGAAACACACTCTGCTTTAGAGCAAGAAGCAAGCTCTTGCTTTCTATAGTCTCTAATAAGGCTGGAAACGTGAGTGTGCTCAGAACAGAAGAACTGTGTTACCTACACACAGGGAACATATCTAGTTCAACTCTGCTTCTGAAACTGATACAAACCACAGGTCCTCTAACATCCAATGCTTTTCAGGGAAGAGTGAGAAACGTGTGAGCTTCGTGAACGATGTAGCTTCCTTTGAGCTCAAAAGTGACTGTGTTTACCTGAAACGAAGTCTTCCTTGTAGGAAGACACAGAGCCTGGCATTGAACTCCGTTTGTGAAGGGAAACACGCAGCACAGTTCTCATCCATCAAACACACTCTGCTTTAGAGCAAGAAGCACGCTCTTGCTTTCTAGAGTCTCTAATAAGGCGGGAAACCTGAGTGTGCTCATAACAAAAGCACTGTGTTTCCTACACACACCGACCTTATCTAGTTCAACTCTGCTTCTGAAACTGATACAAACCACAGGTCCTCTAACATCCGACGCTTTTCAGTTAAGAGCGAGAAACGTGTGAGGTTTGTGAACAATGTAGTTTTGTTTGAGCTGAAAAGTGACTGCGTTTACCTGAAACGAAGTCTCGCTTGTAGGAAGACACAGAGCCTGGCATTTAACTCCGTTTCTGAAGGGAAACACACAGCACAGTTCTCATCCATGAAACACACTCTGCTTTAGAGCAAGAAGCACGCTCTTGCTTTCTAGAGTCTCTAATAAGTCGGGAATGTGAATGTGCTCAGAACAAAAGAACTGTGTAGATGTATCCTGCTTGTTAAATAAGAAACACAGAGCCAGTTGCAGAGTTAAAAACCACGAGGTCAGAGCCAAAGCGGAAAACCTTACCCTTCACTGCTTCTGTGGTTCCTCCTCTCCGCAAGAGACCTACTTCTCTGCGTCCTGTCTATTTAAAAACTTTCTGTTCTCCTCCCTCATTGGTTGTAAACCCAGCCACATGACCTCCTTGTCACTGCCTGTTTGTACAGACCTCCAGGTCTTCTATGGTTGGTATTGAAAATAAAGGCATGTGTCTGCTATGCTGGCTATGTCCTTGAACACACAGAGATCTGCCTAGCTCTGCCTCCCAAGTGCTGGGATTAAGGGCGTGCCCCACTACTGCTGGGCTTCTGCTCTGGCTTGCTCTGACCTCAAGGCAACTTCATTGACATACAAATAAAATCACATTCCAATACAAATAAAATATCACTATAGAACTGTGTTTCCTACACACACGGACCATATCTAGTTCAACTCTGCTTCTGAAACTGATACAAACCACAGGTCCTCTAACATCCAAGGCTTTTCAGTTAAGAGCAAGAAACGTGTGAGCTTCGTGAACGATGTAGCTTCGTTTGAGCTGAGAAGTGACTGCGTTTACCTGAAAGAGAGTCTTTCTTGTAGGAAGACACAGAGCCTGGCATTGAACTCCGTTTCTGAAGGGAAACACACAGCACAGTTCTCATCCATGAAACACACTCTGATTTGGAGTCATAAGAATGCTCCTGCTTTCCAGAGGTTCTAATATAGCAGGTAACATGAGCGTGCTCAGAACAAAAGAACTGTGATTCCGACACATACGGACCTTATCTAGTTCAACTCTACTGATGAAAGTGACATAAACTACAGCTCCTCTTACATCCAATGCTCTTTAGTTAATGGTGAGAATTGTGTAAGCTTCATGAACTCTGTATCTTCATTTGAGCTGAAAAGTGACTGCGTTTACCTGAAATGATCTCTTGCTTGTAGGAAGACACAGAGCCTGGGATTTAACTCCGTATCTGAAGGGAAATAAAAACCAGCATTCTCATCCATGAAGCACACTCCCCTTTAGAGCAAGAAGCAGGCTCCTGCTTTGCAGAGCCTCTAATACATCAGGAAAATTGAGTGTGCTCAGAACAAATGAACTGTGTTTCCTACACATACAGACCATATCTAGTCAGTCTGCTTATGAAACCGATACAAGGCACAGATCCTCTTACATCCAATGCTTTTTTGTTACTAGTGAGAAACGTGTGAGGTTCGTGAACTATGAATCATCATTTGAGCTGAAAAGTGACTGTAATTACCTGAAATGAACTCTTGCTTGCAGGAGGACACAGAGCCTGGGCAAAAGAACTTTTTCCTAAACATACGGACCATATCTAGTTCAACTCTGCTTATGAAACTGATACTAACCAAAGGTCCTCCTACATCCAATGCTCTTTATTTAATAGTGAGAAACGTGTGAGCTTCGTGAAAGATGTATCTTCATTTGAGCTTCAAAGTGATGGCGAATACCTGAAATGAACTCTTGCATGTAGAGAGACACAGACACTGACATTTAACTCCATTTCTGAAGGGAAATACACAGCACAGTTCTCATCCATGAAACACTCTCATTTGATGTCAGAAGCATGCTCCTGCTTTCCAGAGTCTATAATAGAGTTGGAAACATGAGTGTGATCAGAACAAAAGATCTGTGTTTCCTACACACAACGGACCAAATCTAGTTCAACTCTGCTTCTGAAACTGATTCAAACCACAGGTCCTCTAACATCCAATGCTTTTCAGTTAAGAGCGAGAAACGTGTGAGCTTCGTGAACGATGTAGCTTCCTTTGAGCTGAAAAGTGACTGTGTTTACCTGAAACGAAGTCTTACTTGTAGGAAGACACAGAGCCTGGCATTGAACTCCGTTTCTGAAGGGAAACACGCAGCACAGTTCTCATCCATCAAACACACTCTGCTTTAGAGCAAGAAGCTTGCTCTTGCTTTCTAGAGTCTCTAATAAGGCGGGAACCCTGAGTGTGCTCATAACAAAAGAACTGTGTTTCCAACACATACCGACCTTATCTAGTTCAACTCTGCTTCTGAAACTGATACAAACCACAGGTCCTCTATCATCCATTGCATTTCCTTTAAGAGCGAGAAACGTGTGAGCTTCGTGAACGATGTAGCTTCCTTTGAGCTGAAAAGTGTCTGCCTTTACCCTAAACGAAGTCTTGCTTGTTGGAAGACAGAGAGCCTGGCATTGAACTCCGTTTCTGAAGGGAAACACGCAACACAGTCCTCGTCCATGAAACACACTCTGTTTTAGAACAAGAAGCACACTCTTGCTTTCTAGAGTCTCTAATAAGGCGGGAAACGTGAGTGTGCCTTGAATAAAGAACTGTATATCGTACACACACGGACCAAATCTAGTTCAACTCTGCTTCTGAAACTGATACAAACCACAGGTCCTCTAAAATCCAATGCTTTTCAGTTAACAGCGAGAAACGTGTGAGCTTCGTGAACAATGTAGCTTCGTTTGAGCTGAAACATGACTGTGTTTACCTGAAATGAACTCTTGCTTGAAGGAAGACACACAGCCTGGGATTTAACTCCATTTCTGAAAGGAAAGACACAGCACATTTATCATACATGAATCACACACTGCTTTAGAGCAGGAAGCACGCTCTGGCTTCCAAGTCTCTAATACAGCAGGAAACATGAGTGTGCTCAGAACAAAAGAACTGTGTTTCCTAAAGGTACGGACCATATCTAGTTCAACTCTGCTTAAGAAATTGATAGAAACTACAGCTCCTCTTACATCCAATGTTTTTAGTCAATAGTGAGAAACATGTGAGCTTCCTGAATGATGTATCTTCATTTAATTAAGCCCATGAGTGATTGGGTTTACCAGAAATGAACTCTTGCTTTTAGGAAGACACAGAGCCCGGGATTTAACTCCGTATCTGAAGGGAAATAAAAACCAGCATTCTCATCCTTGAAGCACACTCCCCTTTAGAGCAAGAAGCAGTCTGCTGCTTTGCAGAGACTCTAAAACATCAGGAAAATTGAGTGTGCTCAGAACAAAGGAACTGTGCTTCCTACACATACAGATCATATCTATTCAATCTGCTTATGAATATGATACAAAGCACAGATCCTCTTACAGCCAATGCTTTTTAGTTAATAGTGAGAAACGTGTGATCTTCGTGAACGATGAGTCTTCATTTGGGCTGAAAAGAGACTGCAATTACCTGAAATGAACGCTTGGTTGTAGGAAGCCACAGAGCCTGTGATTTAACTCCATTTCTGAAGGGAAATACACAGCACAGTTCTCATCCATGAAACACACTCTGATTTGGAGTCATAAGATGCTCCTGCTTTCCAGAGTCTCTAATATAGGAGGAAACATGAGCGTGCTCACAACAAAACAACTGTGTTTCCGACACACACGGACCATATCTAATTCAACTCTGCTGATGAACCTGATACAAACTACAGGTCCTCTAACATCCAAAGCTTTTCAGTTAAGAGCGAGAAACGTGTGAGCTTCGTGAACGATGTAGCTTCCTTTGAGCTCAAAAGTGACTGTGTTTACCTGAAACGAAGTCTTCCTTGTAGGAAGACACAGAGCCTGGCATTGAACTCCGTTTGTGAAGGGAAACACGCAGCACAGTTCTCATCCATCAAACACACTCTGCTTTAGAGCAAGAAGCACGCTCTTGCTTTCTAGAGTCTCTAATAAGGCGGGAAACCTGAGTGTGCTCATAACAAAAGCACTGTGTTTCCTACACACACCGACCTTATCTAGTTCAACTCTGCTTCTGAAACTGATACAAACCACAGGTCCTCTAACATCCGACGCTTTTCAGTTAAGAGCGAGAAACGTGTGAGGTTTGTGAACAATGTAGTTTTGTTTGAGCTGAAAAGTGACTGCGTTTACCTGAAACGAAGTCTCGCTTGTAGGAAGACACAGAGCCTGGCATTTAACTCCGTTTCTGAAGGGAAACACACAGCACAGTTCTCATCCATGAAACACACTCTGCTTTAGAGCAAGAAGCACGCTCTTGCTTTCTAGAGTCTCTAATAAGTCGGGAATGTGAATGTGCTCAGAACAAAAGAACTGTGTAGATGTATCCTGCTTGTTAAATAAGAAACACAGAGCCAGTTGCAGAGTTAAAAACCACGAGGTCAGAGCCAAAGCGGAAAACCTTACCCTTCACTGCTTCTGTGGTTCCTCCTCTCCGCAAGAGACCTACTTCTCTGCGTCCTGTCTATTTAAAAACTTTCTGTTCTCCTCCCTCATTGGTTGTAAACCCAGCCACATGACCTCCTTGTCACTGCCTGTTTGTACAGACCTCCAGGTCTTCTATGGTTGGTATTGAAAATAAAGGCATGTGTCTGCTATGCTGGCTATGTCCTTGAACACACAGAGATCTGCCTAGCTCTGCCTCCCAAGTGCTGGGATTAAGGGCGTGCCCCACTACTGCTGGGCTTCTGCTCTGGCTTGCTCTGACCTCAAGGCAACTTCATTGACATACAAATAAAATCACATTCCAATACAAATAAAATATCACTATAGAACTGTGTTTCCTACACACACGGACCATATCTAGTTCAACTCTGCTTCTGAAACTGATACAAACCACAGGTCCTCTAACATCCAAGGCTTTTCAGTTAAGAGCAAGAAACGTGTGAGCTTCGTGAACGATGTAGCTTCGTTTGAGCTGAGAAGTGACTGCGTTTACCTGAAAGAGAGTCTTTCTTGTAGGAAGACACAGAGCCTGGCATTGAACTCCGTTTCTGAAGGGAAACACACAGCACAGTTCTCATCCATGAAACACACTCTGATTTGGAGTCATAAGAATGCTCCTGCTTTCCAGAGGTTCTAATATAGCAGGTAACATGAGCGTGCTCAGAACAAAAGAACTGTGATTCCGACACATACGGACCTTATCTAGTTCAACTCTACTGATGAAAGTGACATAAACTACAGCTCCTCTTACATCCAATGCTCTTTAGTTAATGGTGAGAATTGTGTAAGCTTCATGAACTCTGTATCTTCATTTGAGCTGAAAAGTGACTGCGTTTACCTGAAATGATCTCTTGCTTGTAGGAAGACACAGAGCCTGGGATTTAACTCCGTATCTGAAGGGAAATAAAAACCAGCATTCTCATCCATGAAGCACACTCCCCTTTAGAGCAAGAAGCAGGCTCCTGCTTTGCAGAGCCTCTAATACATCAGGAAAATTGAGTGTGCTCAGAACAAATGAACTGTGTTTCCTACACATACAGACCATATCTAGTCAGTCTGCTTATGAAACCGATACAAGGCACAGATCCTCTTACATCCAATGCTTTTTTGTTACTAGTGAGAAACGTGTGAGGTTCGTGAACTATGAATCATCATTTGAGCTGAAAAGTGACTGTAATTACCTGAAATGAACTCTTGCTTGCAGGAGGACACAGAGCCTGGGCAAAAGAACTTTTTCCTAAACATACGGACCATATCTAGTTCAACTCTGCTTATGAAACTGATACTAACCAAAGGTCCTCCTACATCCAATGCTCTTTATTTAATAGTGAGAAACGTGTGAGCTTCGTGAAAGATGTATCTTCATTTGAGCTTCAAAGTGATGGCGAATACCTGAAATGAACTCTTGCATGTAGAGAGACACAGACACTGACATTTAACTCCATTTCTGAAGGGAAATACACAGCACAGTTCTCATCCATGAAACACTCTCATTTGATGTCAGAAGCATGCTCCTGCTTTCCAGAGTCTATAATAGAGTTGGAAACATGAGTGTGATCAGAACAAAAGATCTGTGTTTCCTACACACAACAGACCAAATCTAGTTCAACTCTGCTTCTGAAACTGATTCAAACCACAGGTCCTCTAACATCCAATGCTTTTCAGTTAAGAGCGAGAAACGTGTGAGCTTCGTGAACGATGTAGCTTCCTTTGAGCTGAAAAGTGTCTGCCTTTACCCTAAACGAAGTCTTGCTTGTTGGAAGACAGACAGCCTGGCATTGAACTCCGTTTCTGAAGGGAAACACGCAGCACAGTCCTCGTCCATGAAACACACTCTGTTTTAGAACAAGAAGCACACTCTTGCTTTCTAGAGTCTCTAATAAGGCGGGAAACGTGAGTGTGCCTTGAATAAAGAACTGTATATCGTACACACACGGACCAAATCTAGTTCAACTCTGCTTCTGAAACTGATACAAACCACAGGTCCTCTAAAATCCAATGCTTTTCAGTTAACAGCGAGAAACGTGTGAGCTTCGTGAACAATGTAGCTTCGTTTGAGCTGAAACATGACTGTGTTTACCTGAAATGAACTCTTGCTTGAAGGAAGACACACAGCCTGGGATTTAACTCCATTTCTGAAAGGAAAGACACAGCACATTTATCATACATGAATCACACACTGCTTTAGAGCAGGAAGCACGCTCTGGCTTCCAAGTCTCTAATACAGCAGGAAACATGAGTGTGCTCAGAACAAAAGAACTGTGTTTCCTAAAGGTACGGACCATATCTAGTTCAACTCTGCTTAAGAAATTGATAGAAACTACAGCTCCTCTTACATCCAATGTTTTTAGTCAATAGTGAGAAACATGTGAGCTTCCTGAATGATGTATCTTCATTTAATTAAGCCCATGAGTGATTGGGTTTACCAGAAATGAACTCTTGCTTTTAGGAAGACACAGAGCCCGGGATTTAACTCCGTATCTGAAGGGAAATAAAAACCAGCATTCTCATCCTTGAAGCACACTCCCCTTTAGAGCAAGAAGCAGTCTGCTGCTTTGCAGAGACTCTAAAACATCAGGAAAATTGAGTGTGCTCAGAACAAAGGAACTGTGCTTCCTACACATACAGATCATATCTATTCAATCTGCTTATGAATATGATACAAAGCACAGATCCTCTTACAGCCAATGCTTTTTAGTTAATAGTGAGAAACGTGTGATCTTCGTGAACGATGAGTCTTCATTTGGGCTGAAAAGAGACTGCAATTACCTGAAATGAACGCTTGGTTGTAGGAAGCCACAGAGCCTGTGATTTAACTCCATTTCTGAAGGGAAATACACAGCACAGTTCTCATCCATGAAACACACTCTGATTTGGAGTCATAAGATGCTCCTGCTTTCCAGAGTCTCTAATATAGGAGGAAACATGAGCGTGCTCACAACAAAACAACTGTGTTTCCGACACACACGGACCATATCTAATTCAACTCTGCTGATGAACCTGATACAAACTACAGGTCCTCTAACATCCAAAGCTTTTCAGTTAAGAGCGAGAAACGTGTGAGCTTCGTGAACGATGTAGCTTCCTTTGAGCTCAAAAGTGACTGTGTTTACCTGAAACGAAGTCTTCCTTGTAGGAAGACACAGAGCCTGGCATTGAACTCCGTTTGTGAAGGGAAACACGCAGCACAGTTCTCATCCATCAAACACACTCTGCTTTAGAGCAAGAAGCACGCTCTTGCTTTCTAGAGTCTCTAATAAGGCGGGAAACCTGAGTGTGCTCATAACAAAAGCACTGTGTTTCCTACACACACCGACCTTATCTAGTTCAACTCTGCTTCTGAAACTGATACAAACCACAGGTCCTCTAACATCCGACGCTTTTCAGTTAAGAGCGAGAAACGTGTGAGGTTTGTGAACAATGTAGTTTTGTTTGAGCTGAAAAGTGACTGCGTTTACCTGAAACGAAGTCTCGCTTGTAGGAAGACACAGAGCCTGGCATTTAACTCCGTTTCTGAAGGGAAACACACAGCACAGTTCTCATCCATGAAACACACTCTGCTTTAGAGCAAGAAGCACGCTCTTGCTTTCTAGAGTCTCTAATAAGTCGGGAATGTGAATGTGCTCAGAACAAAAGAACTGTGTAGATGTATCCTGCTTGTTAAATAAGAAACACAGAGCCAGTTGCAGAGTTAAAAACCACGAGGTCAGAGCCAAAGCGGAAAACCTTACCCTTCACTGCTTCTGTGGTTCCTCCTCTCCGCAAGAGACCTACTTCTCTGCGTCCTGTCTATTTAAAAACTTTCTGTTCTCCTCCCTCATTGGTTGTAAACCCAGCCACATGACCTCCTTGTCACTGCCTGTTTGTACAGACCTCCAGGTCTTCTATGGTTGGTATTGAAAATAAAGGCATGTGTCTGCTATGCTGGCTATGTCCTTGAACACACAGAGATCTGCCTAGCTCTGCCTCCCAAGTGCTGGGATTAAGGGCGTGCCCCACTACTGCTGGGCTTCTGCTCTGGCTTGCTCTGACCTCAAGGCAACTTCATTGACATACAAATAAAATCACATTCCAATACAAATAAAATATCACTATAGAACTGTGTTTCCTACACACACGGACCATATCTAGTTCAACTCTGCTTCTGAAACTGATACAAACCACAGGTCCTCTAACATCCAAGGCTTTTCAGTTAAGAGCAAGAAACGTGTGAGCTTCGTGAACGATGTAGCTTCGTTTGAGCTGAGAAGTGACTGCGTTTACCTGAAAGAGAGTCTTTCTTGTAGGAAGACACAGAGCCTGGCATTGAACTCCGTTTCTGAAGGGAAACACACAGCACAGTTCTCATCCATGAAACACACTCTGATTTGGAGTCATAAGAATGCTCCTGCTTTCCAGAGGTTCTAATATAGCAGGTAACATGAGCGTGCTCAGAACAAAAGAACTGTGATTCCGACACATACGGACCTTATCTAGTTCAACTCTACTGATGAAAGTGACATAAACTACAGCTCCTCTTACATCCAATGCTCTTTAGTTAATGGTGAGAATTGTGTAAGCTTCATGAACTCTGTATCTTCATTTGAGCTGAAAAGTGACTGCGTTTACCTGAAATGATCTCTTGCTTGTAGGAAGACACAGAGCCTGGGATTTAACTCCGTATCTGAAGGGAAATAAAAACCAGCATTCTCATCCATGAAGCACACTCCCCTTTAGAGCAAGAAGCAGGCTCCTGCTTTGCAGAGCCTCTAATACATCAGGAAAATTGAGTGTGCTCAGAACAAATGAACTGTGTTTCCTACACATACAGACCATATCTAGTCAGTCTGCTTATGAAACCGATACAAGGCACAGATCCTCTTACATCCAATGCTTTTTTGTTACTAGTGAGAAACGTGTGAGGTTCGTGAACTATGAATCATCATTTGAGCTGAAAAGTGACTGTAATTACCTGAAATGAACTCTTGCTTGCAGGAGGACACAGAGCCTGGGCAAAAGAACTTTTTCCTAAACATACGGACCATATCTAGTTCAACTCTGCTTATGAAACTGATACTAACCAAAGGTCCTCCTACATCCAATGCTCTTTATTTAATAGTGAGAAACGTGTGAGCTTCGTGAAAGATGTATCTTCATTTGAGCTTCAAAGTGATGGCGAATACCTGAAATGAACTCTTGCATGTAGAGAGACACAGACACTGACATTTAACTCCATTTCTGAAGGGAAATACACAGCACAGTTCTCATCCATGAAACACTCTCATTTGATGTCAGAAGCATGCTCCTGCTTTCCAGAGTCTATAATAGAGTTGGAAACATGAGTGTGATCAGAACAAAAGATCTGTGTTTCCTACACACAACGGACCAAATCTAGTTCAACTCTGCTTCTGAAACTGATTCAAACCACAGGTCCTCTAACATCCAATGCTTTTCAGTTAAGAGCGAGAAACGTGTGAGCTTCGTGAACGATGTAGCTTCCTTTGAGCTGAAAAGTGACTGTGTTTACCTGAAACGAAGTCTTACTTGTAGGAAGACACAGAGCCTGGCATTGAACTCCGTTTCTGAAGGGAAACACGCAGCACAGTTCTCATCCATCAAACACACTCTGCTTTAGAGCAAGAAGCTCGCACTTGCTTTCTAGAGTCTCTAATAAGGCGGGAAACGTGAGTGTGCCTTGAATAAAGAACTGTATATCGTACACACACGGACCAAATCTAGTTCAACTCTGCTTCTGAAACTGATACAAACCACAGGTCCTCTAAAATCCAATGCTTTTCAGTTAACAGCGAGAAGCGTGTGAGCTTCGTGAACAATGTAGCTTCGTTTGAGCTGAAACATGACTGTGTTTACCTGAAATGAACTCTTGCTTGTAGGAAGACACACAGCCTGGGATTTAACTCCATTTCTGAAAGGAAAGACACAGCACATTTATCATACATGAATCACACACTGCTTTAGAGCAGGAAGCACGCTCTGGCTTCCAAGTCTCTAATACAGCAGGAAACATGAGTGTGCTCAGAACAAAAGAACTGTGTTTCCTAAAGGTACGGACCATATCTAGTTCAACTCTGCTTAAGAAATTGATAGAAACTACAGCTCCTCTTACATCCAATGTTTTTAGTCAATAGTGAGAAACATGTGAGCTTCCTGAATGATGTATCTTCATTTAATTAAGCCCATGAGTGATTGGGTTTACCAGAAATGAACTCTTGCTTTTAGGAAGACACAGAGCCCGGGATTTAACTCCGTATCTGAAGGGAAATAAAAACCAGCATTCTCATCCTTGAAGCACACTCCCCTTTAGAGCAAGAAGCAGTCTGCTGCTTTGCAGAGACTCTAAAACATCAGGAAAATTGAGTGTGCTCAGAACAAAGGAACTGTGCTTCCTACACATACAGATCATATCTATTCAATCTGCTTATGAATATGATACAAAGCACAGATCCTCTTACAGCCAATGCTTTTTAGTTAATAGTGAGAAACGTGTGATCTTCGTGAACGATGAGTCTTCATTTGGGCTGAAAAGAGACTGCAATTACCTGAAATGAACGCTTGGTTGTAGGAAGCCACAGAGCCTGTGATTTAACTCCATTTCTGAAGGGAAATACACAGCACAGTTCTCATCCATGAAACACACTCTGATTTGGAGTCATAAGATGCTCCTGCTTTCCAGAGTCTCTAATATAGGAGGAAACATGAGCGTGCTCACAACAAAACAACTGTGTTTCCGACACACACGGACCATATCTAATTCAACTCTGCTGATGAACCTGATACAAACTACAGGTCCTCTAACATCCAAAGCTTTTCAGTTAAGAGCGAGAAACGTGTGAGCTTCGTGAACGATGTAGCTTCCTTTGAGCTCAAAAGTGACTGTGTTTACCTGAAACGAAGTCTTCCTTGTAGGAAGACACAGAGCCTGGCATTGAACTCCGTTTGTGAAGGGAAACACGCAGCACAGTTCTCATCCATCAAACACACTCTGCTTTAGAGCAAGAAGCACGCTCTTGCTTTCTAGAGTCTCTAATAAGGCGGGAAACCTGAGTGTGCTCATAACAAAAGCACTGTGTTTCCTACACACACCGACCTTATCTAGTTCAACTCTGCTTCTGAAACTGATACAAACCACAGGTCCTCTAACATCCGACGCTTTTCAGTTAAGAGCGAGAAACGTGTGAGGTTTGTGAACAATGTAGTTTTGTTTGAGCTGAAAAGTGACTGCGTTTACCTGAAACGAAGTCTCGCTTGTAGGAAGACACAGAGCCTGGCATTTAACTCCGTTTCTGAAGGGAAACACACAGCACAGTTCTCATCCATGAAACACACTCTGCTTTAGAGCAAGAAGCACGCTCTTGCTTTCTAGAGTCTCTAATAAGTCGGGAATGTGAATGTGCTCAGAACAAAAGAACTGTGTAGATGTATCCTGCTTGTTAAATAAGAAACACAGAGCCAGTTGCAGAGTTAAAAACCACGAGGTCAGAGCCAAAGCGGAAAACCTTACCCTTCACTGCTTCTGTGGTTCCTCCTCTCCGCAAGAGACCTACTTCTCTGCGTCCTGTCTATTTAAAAACTTTCTGTTCTCCTCCCTCATTGGTTGTAAACCCAGCCACATGACCTCCTTGTCACTGCCTGTTTGTACAGACCTCCAGGTCTTCTATGGTTGGTATTGAAAATAAAGGCATGTGTCTGCTATGCTGGCTATGTCCTTGAACACACAGAGATCTGCCTAGCTCTGCCTCCCAAGTGCTGGGATTAAGGGCGTGCCCCACTACTGCTGGGCTTCTGCTCTGGCTTGCTCTGACCTCAAGGCAACTTCATTGACATACAAATAAAATCACATTCCAATACAAATAAAATATCACTATAGAACTGTGTTTCCTACACACACGGACCATATCTAGTTCAACTCTGCTTCTGAAACTGATACAAACCACAGGTCCTCTAACATCCAAGGCTTTTCAGTTAAGAGCAAGAAACGTGTGAGCTTCGTGAACGATGTAGCTTCGTTTGAGCTGAGAAGTGACTGCGTTTACCTGAAAGAGAGTCTTTCTTGTAGGAAGACACAGAGCCTGGCATTGAACTCCGTTTCTGAAGGGAAACACACAGCACAGTTCTCATCCATGAAACACACTCTGATTTGGAGTCATAAGAATGCTCCTGCTTTCCAGAGGTTCTAATATAGCAGGTAACATGAGCGTGCTCAGAACAAAAGAACTGTGATTCCGACACATACGGACCTTATCTAGTTCAACTCTACTGATGAAAGTGACATAAACTACAGCTCCTCTTACATCCAATGCTCTTTAGTTAATGGTGAGAATTGTGTAAGCTTCATGAACTCTGTATCTTCATTTGAGCTGAAAAGTGACTGCGTTTACCTGAAATGATCTCTTGCTTGTAGGAAGACACAGAGCCTGGGATTTAACTCCGTATCTGAAGGGAAATAAAAACCAGCATTCTCATCCATGAAGCACACTCCCCTTTAGAGCAAGAAGCAGGCTCCTGCTTTGCAGAGCCTCTAATACATCAGGAAAATTGAGTGTGCTCAGAACAAATGAACTGTGTTTCCTACACATACAGACCATATCTAGTCAGTCTGCTTATGAAACCGATACAAGGCACAGATCCTCTTACATCCAATGCTTTTTTGTTACTAGTGAGAAACGTGTGAGGTTCGTGAACTATGAATCATCATTTGAGCTGAAAAGTGACTGTAATTACCTGAAATGAACTCTTGCTTGCAGGAGGACACAGAGCCTGGGCAAAAGAACTTTTTCCTAAACATACGGACCATATCTAGTTCAACTCTGCTTATGAAACTGATACTAACCAAAGGTCCTCCTACATCCAATGCTCTTTATTTAATAGTGAGAAACGTGTGAGCTTCGTGAAAGATGTATCTTCATTTGAGCTTCAAAGTGATGGCGAATACCTGAAATGAACTCTTGCATGTAGAGAGACACAGACACTGACATTTAACTCCATTTCTGAAGGGAAATACACAGCACAGTTCTCATCCATGAAACACTCTCATTTGATGTCAGAAGCATGCTCCTGCTTTCCAGAGTCTATAATAGAGTTGGAAACATGAGTGTGATCAGAACAAAAGATCTGTGTTTCCTACACACAACGGACCAAATCTAGTTCAACTCTGCTTCTGAAACTGATTCAAACCACAGGTCCTCTAACATCCAATGCTTTTCAGTTAAGAGCGAGAAACGTGTGAGCTTCGTGAACGATGTAGCTTCCTTTGAGCTGAAAAGTGACTGTGTTTACCTGAAACGAAGTCTTACTTGTAGGAAGACACAGAGCCTGGCATTGAACTCCGTTTCTGAAGGGAAACACGCAGCACAGTTCTCATCCATCAAACACACTCTGCTTTAGAGCAAGAAGCTCGCACTTGCTTTCTAGAGTCTCTAATAAGGCGGGAAACGTGAGTGTGCCTTGAATAAAGAACTGTATATCGTACACACACGGACCAAATCTAGTTCAACTCTGCTTCTGAAACTGATACAAACCACAGGTCCTCTAAAATCCAATGCTTTTCAGTTAACAGCGAGAAGCGTGTGAGCTTCGTGAACAATGTAGCTTCGTTTGAGCTGAAACATGACTGTGTTTACCTGAAATGAACTCTTGCTTGTAGGAAGACACACAGCCTGGGATTTAACTCCATTTCTGAAAGGAAAGACACAGCACATTTATCATACATGAATCACACACTGCTTTAGAGCAGGAAGCACGCTCTGGCTTCCAAGTCTCTAATACAGCAGGAAACATGAGTGTGCTCAGAACAAAAGAACTGTGTTTCCTAAAGGTACGGACCATATCTAGTTCAACTCTGCTTAAGAAATTGATAGAAACTACAGCTCCTCTTACATCCAATGTTTTTAGTCAATAGTGAGAAACATGTGAGCTTCCTGAATGATGTATCTTCATTTAATTAAGCCCATGAGTGATTGGGTTTACCAGAAATGAACTCTTGCTTTTAGGAAGACACAGAGCCCGGGATTTAACTCCGTATCTGAAGGGAAATAAAAACCAGCATTCTCATCCTTGAAGCACACTCCCCTTTAGAGCAAGAAGCAGTCTGCTGCTTTGCAGAGACTCTAAAACATCAGGAAAATTGAGTGTGCTCAGAACAAAGGAACTGTGCTTCCTACACATACAGATCATATCTATTCAATCTGCTTATGAATATGATACAAAGCACAGATCCTCTTACAGCCAATGCTTTTTAGTTAATAGTGAGAAACGTGTGATCTTCGTGAACGATGAGTCTTCATTTGGGCTGAAAAGAGACTGCAATTACCTGAAATGAACGCTTGGTTGTAGGAAGCCACAGAGCCTGTGATTTAACTCCATTTCTGAAGGGAAATACACAGCACAGTTCTCATCCATGAAACACACTCTGATTTGGAGTCATAAGATGCTCCTGCTTTCCAGAGTCTCTAATATAGGAGGAAACATGAGCGTGCTCACAACAAAACAACTGTGTTTCCGACACACACGGACCATATCTAATTCAACTCTGCTGATGAACCTGATACAAACTACAGGTCCTCTAACATCCAAAGCTTTTCAGTTAAGAGCGAGAAACGTGTGAGCTTCGTGAACGATGTAGCTTCCTTTGAGCTCAAAAGTGACTGTGTTTACCTGAAACGAAGTCTTCCTTGTAGGAAGACACAGAGCCTGGCATTGAACTCCGTTTGTGAAGGGAAACACGCAGCACAGTTCTCATCCATCAAACACACTCTGCTTTAGAGCAAGAAGCACGCTCTTGCTTTCTAGAGTCTCTAATAAGGCGGGAAACCTGAGTGTGCTCATAACAAAAGCACTGTGTTTCCTACACACACCGACCTTATCTAGTTCAACTCTGCTTCTGAAACTGATACAAACCACAGGTCCTCTAACATCCGACGCTTTTCAGTTAAGAGCGAGAAACGTGTGAGGTTTGTGAACAATGTAGTTTTGTTTGAGCTGAAAAGTGACTGCGTTTACCTGAAACGAAGTCTCGCTTGTAGGAAGACACAGAGCCTGGCATTTAACTCCGTTTCTGAAGGGAAACACACAGCACAGTTCTCATCCATGAAACACACTCTGCTTTAGAGCAAGAAGCACGCTCTTGCTTTCTAGAGTCTCTAATAAGTCGGGAATGTGAATGTGCTCAGAACAAAAGAACTGTGTAGATGTATCCTGCTTGTTAAATAAGAAACACAGAGCCAGTTGCAGAGTTAAAAACCACGAGGTCAGAGCCAAAGCGGAAAACCTTACCCTTCACTGCTTCTGTGGTTCCTCCTCTCCGCAAGAGACCTACTTCTCTGCGTCCTGTCTATTTAAAAACTTTCTGTTCTCCTCCCTCATTGGTTGTAAACCCAGCCACATGACCTCCTTGTCACTGCCTGTTTGTACAGACCTCCAGGTCTTCTATGGTTGGTATTGAAAATAAAGGCATGTGTCTGCTATGCTGGCTATGTCCTTGAACACACAGAGATCTGCCTAGCTCTGCCTCCCAAGTGCTGGGATTAAGGGCGTGCCCCACTACTGCTGGGCTTCTGCTCTGGCTTGCTCTGACCTCAAGGCAACTTCATTGACATACAAATAAAATCACATTCCAATACAAATAAAATATCACTATAGAACTGTGTTTCCTACACACACGGACCATATCTAGTTCAACTCTGCTTCTGAAACTGATACAAACCACAGGTCCTCTAACATCCAAGGCTTTTCAGTTAAGAGCAAGAAACGTGTGAGCTTCGTGAACGATGTAGCTTCGTTTGAGCTGAGAAGTGACTGCGTTTACCTGAAAGAGAGTCTTTCTTGTAGGAAGACACAGAGCCTGGCATTGAACTCCGTTTCTGAAGGGAAACACACAGCACAGTTCTCATCCATGAAACACACTCTGATTTGGAGTCATAAGAATGCTCCTGCTTTCCAGAGGTTCTAATATAGCAGGTAACATGAGCGTGCTCAGAACAAAAGAACTGTGATTCCGACACATACGGACCTTATCTAGTTCAACTCTACTGATGAAAGTGACATAAACTACAGCTCCTCTTACATCCAATGCTCTTTAGTTAATGGTGAGAATTGTGTAAGCTTCATGAACTCTGTATCTTCATTTGAGCTGAAAAGTGACTGCGTTTACCTGAAATGATCTCTTGCTTGTAGGAAGACACAGAGCCTGGGATTTAACTCCGTATCTGAAGGGAAATAAAAACCAGCATTCTCATCCATGAAGCACACTCCCCTTTAGAGCAAGAAGCAGGCTCCTGCTTTGCAGAGCCTCTAATACATCAGGAAAATTGAGTGTGCTCAGAACAAATGAACTGTGTTTCCTACACATACAGACCATATCTAGTCAGTCTGCTTATGAAACCGATACAAGGCACAGATCCTCTTACATCCAATGCTTTTTTGTTACTAGTGAGAAACGTGTGAGGTTCGTGAACTATGAATCATCATTTGAGCT
Organism: Onychomys leucogaster; assembly: GCA_949786385.1. NCBI lineage: Eukaryota > Metazoa > Chordata > Mammalia > Rodentia > Cricetidae > Onychomys > Onychomys leucogaster. Next base: position 97,835 of record OX460427.1, on the reverse strand, counting down.
GAAAAGTGACTGTAATTACCTGAAATGAACTCTTGCTTGCAGGAGGACACAGAGCCTGGGCAAAAGAACTTTTTCCTAAACATACGGACCATATCTAGTTCAACTCTGCTTATGAAACTGATACTAACCAAAGGTCCTCCTACATCCAATGCTCTTTATTTAATAGTGAGAAACGTGTGAGCTTCGTGAAAGATGTATCTTCATTTGAGCTTCAAAGTGATGGCGAATACCTGAAATGAACTCTTGCATGTAGAGAGACACAGACACTGACATTTAACTCCATTTCTGAAGGGAAATACACAGCACAGTTCTCATCCATGAAACACTCTCATTTGATGTCAGAAGCATGCTCCTGCTTTCCAGAGTCTATAATAGAGTTGGAAACATGAGTGTGATCAGAACAAAAGATCTGTGTTTCCTACACACAACGGACCAAATCTAGTTCAACTCTGCTTCTGAAACTGATTCAAACCACAGGTCCTCTAACATCCAATGCTTTTCAGTTAAGAGCGAGAAACGTGTGAGCTTCGTGAACGATGTAGCTTCCTTTGAGCTGAAAAGTGTCTGCCTTTACCCTAAACGAAGTCTTGCTTGTTGGAAGACAGACAGCCTGGCATTGAACTCCGTTTCTGAAGGGAAACACGCAGCACAGTCCTCGTCCATGAAACACACTCTGTTTTAGAACAAGAAGCACACTCTTGCTTTCTAGAGTCTCTAATAAGGCGGGAAACGTGAGTGTGCCTTGAATAAAGAACTGTATATCGTACACACACGGACCAAATCTAGTTCAACTCTGCTTCTGAAACTGATACAAACCACAGGTCCTCTAAAATCCAATGCTTTTCAGTTAACAGCGAGAAACGTGTGAGCTTCGTGAACAATGTAGCTTCGTTTGAGCTGAAACATGACTGTGTTTACCTGAAATGAACTCTTGCTTGAAGGAAGACACACAGCCTGGGATTTAACTCCATTTCTGAAAGGAAAGACACAGCACATTTATCATACATGAATCACACACTGCTTTAGAGCAGGAAGCACGCTCTGGCTTCCAAGTCTCTAATACAGCAGGAAACATGAGTGTGCTCAGAACAAAAGAACTGTGTTTCCTAAAGGTACGGACCATATCTAGTTCAACTCTGCTTAAGAAATTGATAGAAACTACAGCTCCTCTTACATCCAATGTTTTTAGTCAATAGTGAGAAACATGTGAGCTTCCTGAATGATGTATCTTCATTTAATTAAGCCCATGAGTGATTGGGTTTACCAGAAATGAACTCTTGCTTTTAGGAAGACACAGAGCCCGGGATTTAACTCCGTATCTGAAGGGAAATAAAAACCAGCATTCTCATCCTTGAAGCACACTCCCCTTTAGAGCAAGAAGCAGTCTGCTGCTTTGCAGAGACTCTAAAACATCAGGAAAATTGAGTGTGCTCAGAACAAAGGAACTGTGCTTCCTACACATACAGATCATATCTATTCAATCTGCTTATGAATATGATACAAAGCACAGATCCTCTTACAGCCAATGCTTTTTAGTTAATAGTGAGAAACGTGTGATCTTCGTGAACGATGAGTCTTCATTTGGGCTGAAAAGAGACTGCAATTACCTGAAATGAACGCTTGGTTGTAGGAAGCCACAGAGCCTGTGATTTAACTCCATTTCTGAAGGGAAATACACAGCACAGTTCTCATCCATGAAACACACTCTGATTTGGAGTCATAAGATGCTCCTGCTTTCCAGAGTCTCTAATATAGGAGGAAACATGAGCGTGCTCACAACAAAACAACTGTGTTTCCGACACACACGGACCATATCTAATTCAACTCTGCTGATGAACCTGATACAAACTACAGGTCCTCTAACATCCAAAGCTTTTCAGTTAAGAGCGAGAAACGTGTGAGCTTCGTGAACGATGTAGCTTCCTTTGAGCTCAAAAGTGACTGTGTTTACCTGAAACGAAGTCTTCCTTGTAGGAAGACACAGAGCCTGGCATTGAACTCCGTTTGTGAAGGGAAACACGCAGCACAGTTCTCATCCATCAAACACACTCTGCTTTAGAGCAAGAAGCACGCTCTTGCTTTCTAGAGTCTCTAATAAGGCGGGAAACCTGAGTGTGCTCATAACAAAAGCACTGTGTTTCCTACACACACCGACCTTATCTAGTTCAACTCTGCTTCTGAAACTGATACAAACCACAGGTCCTCTAACATCCGACGCTTTTCAGTTAAGAGCGAGAAACGTGTGAGGTTTGTGAACAATGTAGTTTTGTTTGAGCTGAAAAGTGACTGCGTTTACCTGAAACGAAGTCTCGCTTGTAGGAAGACACAGAGCCTGGCATTTAACTCCGTTTCTGAAGGGAAACACACAGCACAGTTCTCATCCATGAAACACACTCTGCTTTAGAGCAAGAAGCACGCTCTTGCTTTCTAGAGTCTCTAATAAGTCGGGAATGTGAATGTGCTCAGAACAAAAGAACTGTGTAGATGTATCCTGCTTGTTAAATAAGAAACACAGAGCCAGTTGCAGAGTTAAAAACCACGAGGTCAGAGCCAAAGCGGAAAACCTTACCCTTCACTGCTTCTGTGGTTCCTCCTCTCCGCAAGAGACCTACTTCTCTGCGTCCTGTCTATTTAAAAACTTTCTGTTCTCCTCCCTCATTGGTTGTAAACCCAGCCACATGACCTCCTTGTCACTGCCTGTTTGTACAGACCTCCAGGTCTTCTATGGTTGGTATTGAAAATAAAGGCATGTGTCTGCTATGCTGGCTATGTCCTTGAACACACAGAGATCTGCCTAGCTCTGCCTCCCAAGTGCTGGGATTAAGGGCGTGCCCCACTACTGCTGGGCTTCTGCTCTGGCTTGCTCTGACCTCAAGGCAACTTCATTGACATACAAATAAAATCACATTCCAATACAAATAAAATATCACTATAGAACTGTGTTTCCTACACACACGGACCATATCTAGTTCAACTCTGCTTCTGAAACTGATACAAACCACAGGTCCTCTAACATCCAAGGCTTTTCAGTTAAGAGCAAGAAACGTGTGAGCTTCGTGAACGATGTAGCTTCGTTTGAGCTGAGAAGTGACTGCGTTTACCTGAAAGAGAGTCTTTCTTGTAGGAAGACACAGAGCCTGGCATTGAACTCCGTTTCTGAAGGGAAACACACAGCACAGTTCTCATCCATGAAACACACTCTGATTTGGAGTCATAAGAATGCTCCTGCTTTCCAGAGGTTCTAATATAGCAGGTAACATGAGCGTGCTCAGAACAAAAGAACTGTGATTCCGACACATACGGACCTTATCTAGTTCAACTCTACTGATGAAAGTGACATAAACTACAGCTCCTCTTACATCCAATGCTCTTTAGTTAATGGTGAGAATTGTGTAAGCTTCATGAACTCTGTATCTTCATTTGAGCTGAAAAGTGACTGCGTTTACCTGAAATGATCTCTTGCTTGTAGGAAGACACAGAGCCTGGGATTTAACTCCGTATCTGAAGGGAAATAAAAACCAGCATTCTCATCCATGAAGCACACTCCCCTTTAGAGCAAGAAGCAGGCTCCTGCTTTGCAGAGCCTCTAATACATCAGGAAAATTGAGTGTGCTCAGAACAAATGAACTGTGTTTCCTACACATACAGACCATATCTAGTCAGTCTGCTTATGAAACCGATACAAGGCACAGATCCTCTTACATCCAATGCTTTTTTGTTACTAGTGAGAAACGTGTGAGGTTCGTGAACTATGAATCATCATTTGAGCTGAAAAGTGACTGTAATTACCTGAAATGAACTCTTGCTTGCAGGAGGACACAGAGCCTGGGCAAAAGAACTTTTTCCTAAACATACGGACCATATCTAGTTCAACTCTGCTTATGAAACTGATACTAACCAAAGGTCCTCCTACATCCAATGCTCTTTATTTAATAGTGAGAAACGTGTGAGCTTCGTGAAAGATGTATCTTCATTTGAGCTTCAAAGTGATGGCGAATACCTGAAATGAACTCTTGCATGTAGAGAGACACAGACACTGACATTTAACTCCATTTCTGAAGGGAAATACACAGCACAGTTCTCATCCATGAAACACTCTCATTTGATGTCAGAAGCATGCTCCTGCTTTCCAGAGTCTATAATAGAGTTGGAAACATGAGTGTGATCAGAACAAAAGATCTGTGTTTCCTACACACAACGGACCAAATCTAGTTCAACTCTGCTTCTGAAACTGATTCAAACCACAGGTCCTCTAACATCCAATGCTTTTCAGTTAAGAGCGAGAAACGTGTGAGCTTCGTGAACGATGTAGCTTCCTTTGAGCTGAAAAGTGACTGTGTTTACCTGAAACGAAGTCTTACTTGTAGGAAGACACAGAGCCTGGCATTGAACTCCGTTTCTGAAGGGAAACACGCAGCACAGTTCTCATCCATCAAACACACTCTGCTTTAGAGCAAGAAGCTCGCACTTGCTTTCTAGAGTCTCTAATAAGGCGGGAAACGTGAGTGTGCCTTGAATAAAGAACTGTATATCGTACACACACGGACCAAATCTAGTTCAACTCTGCTTCTGAAACTGATACAAACCACAGGTCCTCTAAAATCCAATGCTTTTCAGTTAACAGCGAGAAGCGTGTGAGCTTCGTGAACAATGTAGCTTCGTTTGAGCTGAAACATGACTGTGTTTACCTGAAATGAACTCTTGCTTGTAGGAAGACACACAGCCTGGGATTTAACTCCATTTCTGAAAGGAAAGACACAGCACATTTATCATACATGAATCACACACTGCTTTAGAGCAGGAAGCACGCTCTGGCTTCCAAGTCTCTAATACAGCAGGAAACATGAGTGTGCTCAGAACAAAAGAACTGTGTTTCCTAAAGGTACGGACCATATCTAGTTCAACTCTGCTTAAGAAATTGATAGAAACTACAGCTCCTCTTACATCCAATGTTTTTAGTCAATAGTGAGAAACATGTGAGCTTCCTGAATGATGTATCTTCATTTAATTAAGCCCATGAGTGATTGGGTTTACCAGAAATGAACTCTTGCTTTTAGGAAGACACAGAGCCCGGGATTTAACTCCGTATCTGAAGGGAAATAAAAACCAGCATTCTCATCCTTGAAGCACACTCCCCTTTAGAGCAAGAAGCAGTCTGCTGCTTTGCAGAGACTCTAAAACATCAGGAAAATTGAGTGTGCTCAGAACAAAGGAACTGTGCTTCCTACACATACAGATCATATCTATTCAATCTGCTTATGAATATGATACAAAGCACAGATCCTCTTACAGCCAATGCTTTTTAGTTAATAGTGAGAAACGTGTGATCTTCGTGAACGATGAGTCTTCATTTGGGCTGAAAAGAGACTGCAATTACCTGAAATGAACGCTTGGTTGTAGGAAGCCACAGAGCCTGTGATTTAACTCCATTTCTGAAGGGAAATACACAGCACAGTTCTCATCCATGAAACACACTCTGATTTGGAGTCATAAGATGCTCCTGCTTTCCAGAGTCTCTAATATAGGAGGAAACATGAGCGTGCTCACAACAAAACAACTGTGTTTCCGACACACACGGACCATATCTAATTCAACTCTGCTGATGAACCTGATACAAACTACAGGTCCTCTAACATCCAAAGCTTTTCAGTTAAGAGCGAGAAACGTGTGAGCTTCGTGAACGATGTAGCTTCCTTTGAGCTCAAAAGTGACTGTGTTTACCTGAAACGAAGTCTTCCTTGTAGGAAGACACAGAGCCTGGCATTGAACTCCGTTTGTGAAGGGAAACACGCAGCACAGTTCTCATCCATCAAACACACTCTGCTTTAGAGCAAGAAGCACGCTCTTGCTTTCTAGAGTCTCTAATAAGGCGGGAAACCTGAGTGTGCTCATAACAAAAGAACTGTGTTTCCTACACACACAGACCATATCTAGTTCAACTCTGCTTCTGAAACTGATACAAACCACAGGTCCTCTAACATCCACTGCTTTTCAGTTAAGAGTGAGAAACATGTGACCTTCCTGAACGATGTAGCTTCATTTGAGCTGAAAAGTGACTGTGTTTACCTGAAACGAAGGCTTGCTTGTAGGAAGACACAGAGCCTGGCATTTAACTCCGTTTCTGAAGGGAAACACACAGCACAGTTCTCATCCATGACACACTCTGCTTTAGAGCAAGATGCAAGCTCTTGCTCTCTATAGTCTCTAATAAGGCTGGAAATGTAAGTGTGCTCAGAACAAAAGAACTGTGTATCCTACACAACGGACCATATCGAGTTCTACTCTGCTTCTGAAACAGATATAAAACACAGGTCCGCTAACATCCAATGCATTTCAGTTAAGAGCTAGAAAGGTGTGAGCTTCGTGAACGATGTAGCTTCGTTTCAGCTGAAAAGTGACTGCGTTTACCTGAAACGATGTCTTGCTTGTAGGAAGACACAGAGCCTGGCATTTAACTCCGTTTCTGTAGGGAAAAACACAGCACAGTTCTCATCCATGAAACACACTCTGCTTTAGAGCAAGAAGCAAGCTCTTGCTTTCTATAGTCTCTAATAAGGCTGGAAACGTGAGTGTGCTCAAAACAAAAGAACTGTGTTACCTACAAACACGGAACATATCTAGATCAACTCTGCTTCTGAAACAGATACAAACCACAGGTCATCTAACATCCAATGCTTTTCACAGAAGAGTGAGAAACGTGTGACCTTCCTGAACGATTTAGATTCCTTTGAGCTGAAAAGTGACTGTGTTTACCTGAAATGAAGGCTTGCTTGTAGGAAGAGTCAGAGCCTGGCATTTAACTCCGTTTCTGTAGGGAAAAACACAGCACAGTTCTCATCCATGAAACACACTCTGATTTAGAGCAAGAAGCACTCTCTTGCTTTCAAGGGTCTCCAATAAGTTTGGAAACGTGAGTGTGCTCAGAACAAAAGAACTGTGTTTCCTACACACACGGACCATATCTAGTTCAACTCTGCTTCTGAAACTGATACAAACCACAGGTCCTCTAACATCCACTGCTTTTCAGTTAAGAGTGAGAAACGTGTGACCTTCCTGAACGATGTAGCTTTGTTTGAGGTGAAAAGTGACTGTGTTTACCTGAAAAGACGTCTTGCTTGTAGGAAGACACAGAGCCTGGCATTTAACTCCGTTTCTGTAGGGAAAAACAGCACAGTTCTCATCCATGAAATACACTCTTCTTTAGAGCAAGAAGCAAGCTCTTGCTTTGTATATTCTCTAATAAGGCTGGAAACGTAAGTGTACTCAGAACAAAAGAACTGTGTTTCCTACACACACGGACCCTATCTAGTTCAACTCTGCTTCTGAAACTGATACAAACCACAGGTCCTCTAACATCCAATGCTTTTCAGTGAAGAGTGAGAAACGTGTGACCTTCCTGAACGATTTTGCTTTGTTTGAGCTGAAAAGGGACTGGGTTTACATGAAATGTAGTCTTGCTAGTAGGAAGACACAGAACCTGGCATTTAACTCCGTTTCTTTAGGGAAACACTCAGCACAGTTCTCATCCATGAAACACACTCTTCTTTAGAGCAAGAAGCACGCTCTTGCTTTCAAGGGTCTCTAATAAGGCTGGAAATGTGAGTGTGCTCAAAACAAAAGAACTGTGTTTCCTACACACACGGACCATTACTAGCTCAACTCTGCTTCTGAAACTGATACAAACCACAGGTCCTCTAACATCCACTGCTTTTCATTTTATAGTGAGTACCGTGTGACCTTCCTGAACGATGTAGTTTCATTTGAGCTGAAAAGTGACTGTGTTTACCTGAAAGGAAGGCTTGATGTAGGAAGACACAGCGCCTGGCATTTAACTCCGTTTCTGAAGGGAAACACACAGCACAGTTCTCATCCATGACACACTCTGCTTTAGAGCAAGAAGCAAGCTCTTGCTCTCTATAGTCTCTAATAATGCTGGAAATGTAAGTGGGCTCAGAACAAAAGAACTGTGTTTCCTACACAACGGACCATATCGAGTTCTACTCTGCTTCTGAAACAGATATAAACTGACAGGTCCTCTAACATCAAAGGCTTTTCAGTTAAGACCGCGAAACGTGTGAGCTTCGTGAACAATGTAGCTTCGTTTAAGATGAAAAGTAACTGCGTTTACCTGAAACGAAGTATTGCTTATAGGAAGACACAGAGCCTGGAATTTAACTCCGTTTCTGAAGGGAAACACACAGCACAGTTCTCATCCATGAAACACACTCTGCTTTAGAGCAAGAAGCAAGCTCTTGCTTTCTATAGTCTCTAATAAGGCTGGAAACGTGAGTGTGCTCAGAACAAAAGAAATGTGTTACCTACACACAGGGAACATATCTAGTTCAACTCTGCTTCTGAAACTGATACAAACCACAGGTCATATAACAACCAATACTTTTCAGAGAAGAGTGAGAAACGTGTGACCTTCCTGAACGATTTAGATTCGTTTGAGCTGAAAAGTGACTGCGTTTACCTGAAACGACGTCTTGCTTGTAGGAAGACACAGAGCCTGGTATTTAACTCCGTTTCTGTAGGGAAAAACACAGCACAGTTCTCATCCATGAAACACACTCTTCTTTAGAGCAAGAAGTAAGCTCTTGCTTTGTATAGTCTCTAATAAGGTTGGAAACGTGAGTGTTCTCAGAACAAAAGAACTGTGTTTCCTACACACACGGACCATATCTAGTTCAACTCTGCTTCTGAAACTGATACAAAGCACAGGTCCTCTAACATCCAATGCTTTTCAGTTAAGAGCGAGAAAGGTTTGAGCGTCGTGAACGATGTAGCTTCGTTTGAGCTGAAAAGTGACTGCGTTTACCTGAAATTTAGTGTTGCGTGTAGGAAGACACAGAACCTGGCATTGCACACCGTTTCTTTAGAAAAACCCTCAGCACAGTTCTCATCCATGAAACACACTCTTCTTTAGAGCAAGAAGCACTCTCTTGCTTTCAAGGATCTCTAATAAGGCTGGAAATGTGAATGTGCTCAAAAGAAAAGAACTGTGTTTCCTACACACAAGGACCATATCTGGTGCAACTCTGCTTCTGAAACTGATACAAACCACAGGTCCTCTAACATCCACTGCTTTTCAGTTAAGACTGAGAAACATGTGACCTTCCTGAACGATGTAGCTTCATTTGAGCTGCAAAGTGACTGTGTTTACCTGAAACGAAGGCTTGCTTGTAGGAAGACACAGAGCCTGGCATTTAACTCCGTTTCTGAAGGGAAACACACAGCACAGTTCTCATCCATGACACACTGTGCTTTAGAGCAAGAAGCAAGCTCTTGCTCTCTATAGTCTCTAATAAGGCTGGAAATGTAAGTGTGCTCAGAACAAAAGAACTGTGTTTCCTACACAAGGGACCATATCGAGTTCTACTCTGCTTCTGAAACAGATATAAACCATAGGTCCTGTAACATCAAAGGATTTTCATTTAAGAGTGAGAAACGTGTGAGCTTCGTGAACAATGTAGCTTCGTTTAAGATGAAAAGTGACTGCGTTTACCTGAAACGAAGTATTGCTTGTAGGAAGACACAGAGCCTGGCATTTAACTCCGTTTCTGAAGGGAAACACACAGCACAGTTCTCATCCATGAAACACACTCTTCTTTAGAGCAAGAAGCACGCTCTTGCTTTCAAGGGTCTCTAATAAGGCTGGAAACGTGAGTGTGCTCAAAACAAAAGAACTGTGTTTCCTACACTCACGGACCTTTACTAGATCAACACTGCTTCTGAAACTGATACAAACCACAGGTGCTCTAACATCCACTGCTTTTCATTTTATAGTGAGAACCGTGTGACCTTCCTGAACGATGTAACTTCATTTGAGCTGAAAAGTGACTGTGTTTACCTGAAAGGAAGGCTTGCTTGTAGGAAGACACAAGGCCTGGCATTTAACTCCGTTTCGGAAGGGAAACACACAGCACAGTTCTCATCCATGAAACACACTCTGCTTTAGAGCAAGAAGCAAGCTCTTGCTTTCTATAGTCTCTAATAAGGCTGGAAACGTTAGTGTGCTCAGAATAAAAGAAATGTGTTACCTACACACAGGGAACATATCTAGTTCAACTCTGCTTCTGAAACTGATACAAACCACAGGTCATCTAACAACCAATGCTTTTCAGAGAAGGGTGAGAAACGTGTGACCTCCTGAACGATTTAGATTCGTTTGAGCAGAAAAGTGACTGCGTTTACCTGAAATGAAATCTTGCTTGTAGGAAGACACAGAGCCTGGCATTTAACTCTGTGTCCAAAGGGAAACACACAGCACAGTTCTCATCCATGAAACACACTCAGCTTTAGAGCAAGAAGCAAGCTCTTGCTTTGTATAGTCTCTAATAAGGCTGGAAACGTAAGTGTGCTCAGAACAAAAGAACTGTGTTTCCTACACACACGGACCATATCTAGTCAACTCTGCTTCTGAAACTGATACAAACCACAGGTCCTCTAACATCCAATGCCTTTCAGTTAGAGCGAGAAAGGTGTGAGCTTCGTGAACGATGTAGCCTCGTTTGAGCTGAAAAGTGACTGCGTTTACCTGAAACGATGTCTTGCTTGTAGGAAGACACAGAGCCTGGCATTTAACACCATTTCTGTAGGGAAAAACACAGCACAGTTCTCATCCATGAAACACACTCTGCTTTAGAGCAAGAAGCAAGCTCTTGCTTTCTATAGTCTCTAATAAGGCTGGAAACGTGAGTGTGCTCAGAACAGAAGAACTGTGTTACCTACACACAGGGAACATATCTAGTTCAACTCTGCTTCTGAAACTGATACAAACCACAGGTCCTCTAACATCCAATGCTTTTCAGGGAAGAGTGAGAAACGTGTGACCTTCCTGAACGATTTTCCTTTGTTTGAGCTGAAAAGTGACTGCGTTTACATGAAATTTAGTCTTGCGTGTAGGAAGACACAGAACCTGGCATTTAACTCCGTTTCTTTAGAAAAACACTCAGCACAGTTCTCATCCATGAAACACACTCAGCTTTAGAGCAAGAAGCAAGCTCTTGCTTTCTAGAGTCTCTAATAAGGCGGGAAATGTGAGAGTGCTCAGAACAAAAGAACTGTGTTTCCTACACACACGGACCATTACTAGTTCAACTCTGCTTCTGAAACTGATACAAACCACAGCTCCTCTAACATCCACTGCTTTTCATTTTATAGTGAGAACCGTGTGACCTTCCTGAACGATGTAGCTTCATTTGAGCTGAAAAGTGACTGTGTTTACCTGAAAGGAAGGCTTGCTTGTAGGAAGACACAGGGCGTGGCATTTAACTCCGTTTCTGAAGGGAAACACACAGCACAGTTCTCATCCATGACAAACTCTGCTTTAGAGCAAGAAGCAAGCTCTTGCTCTCTATAGTCTCTAATAAGGCTGGAAATGTAAGTGGGCTCAGAACAAAACAACTGTGTTTCTTACAAAACGGACCATATCGAGTTCTACTCTGCTTCTGAAACAGATATAAACTGACAGGTCCTCTAACATCAAAGGCTTTTCAGTTAAGACCGCGAAACGTGTGAGCTTCGTGAACAATGTAGCTTCGTTTAAGATGAAAAGTGACTGCGTTTACCTGATACGAAGTATTGCTTGTAGGAAGACACAGAGCCTGGCGTTTAACTCCGTTTCTGTAGGGAAAAACACAGCAGTTCTCATCCATGAAACACATTCTTCTTTAGAGCAAGAAGCAAGCTCTTGCTTTCAAGGGTCTCTAATAAGGCTGGAAACGTGAGTGTGCTCAAAACAAAAGAAGTGTGTTTCCTACCCACACGGACCATATCTAGTTCAACTCTGCTTCTGAAACTGATACAAACCACAGGTCCTCTAACATCCAATGCTTTTCAGTTAAGAGTGAGAAGCGTGTGACCTTCCTGAACGATGTAGCTTCATTTGAGCTGAAAAGTGACTGTGTTTACCTGAAACGAAGGCTTGCTTGTAGCAAGACACAGAGCCTGGCATTTAACTCCGTTTCTGAAGGGAAACACACAGCACAGTTCTCATCCATGAAACACACTCTGCTTTAGAGCAAGAAGCAAGCTCTTGCTTTGTATAGTCTCTAATAAGGCTGGAAACGTGAGTGTGCTCAGAACAAAAGAACTGTGTTACCTACACACAGGGAACATATCTAGTTCATTTCTGCTTCTGAAACTGATACAAACCACAGGTCATCTAACAACCAATGCTTTTCAGAGAAGAGTGAGAAACCTGTGACCTTCTTGAACGATTTAGATTCGTTTGAGCAGAAAAGTGACTGCATTTACCTGAAACAAAGTCTTGCTTGTACGAAGACACAGAGCCTGGCATTTAACTCCGTTTCCAAAGGGAAACACACAGCACAGTTCTCATCCATGAAACACACTCAGCTTTAAAGCAAGAAGCAAGCTCTTGCTTTGCATAGTCTCTAATAAGGCTGGAAACGTAAGTGTGCTCAGAACAAAAGAACTGTGTTTCCTACACACACGCACCATATCTAGTCAACTCTGCTTCTGAAACTGATACAAACCACAGGTCCTCTAACATCCAATGCTTTTCAGTTAGAGCGAGAAAGGTGTGAGCTTCGTGAACGATGTAGCTTCGTTTGAGCTGAAAAGTGACTGCGTTTACCTGAAACGATGTCTTGCTTGTCGGAAGACACAGAACCTGGCATTTAACACCATTTCTGTAGGGAAAAACACAGCACAGTTCTCATCCATGAAACACACTCTTCTTTAGAGCAAGAAGCAAGCTCTTGCTTTCTATAGTCTCTAATAAGGCTAGAAACGTGAGTGTGCTCAGAACAGAAGAACTGTGTTACCTACACACAGGGAACATATCTAGTTCAACTCTGCTTCTGAAACTGATACAAACCACAGGTCCTCTAACATCCAATGCTTTTCAGTGAAGAGTGAGAAACGTGTGACCTTCCTGAAAATTTTGCTTTGTTTGAGCTGAAAAGTGACTGGGTTTACATGAAATTTAGTCTTGCTTGTAGGAAGACACAGAACCTGGCATTTAACTCCGTTTCTTTAGGGAAACACTCAGCACAGTTCTCATCCATGAAACACACTCTTCTTTAGAGCAAGAAGCACGCTCTTGCTTTCAAGGGTCTCTAATAAGGCTGGAAACGTGAGTATGCTCAAAACAAAAGAACTTTGTTTCCTACACTGACGGACCATTACCTGTTCAACTCTGCTTCTGAAACTGATGCAAACCACAGGTCCTCTAACATCCACTGCTTTTCATTTTATAGTGAGAACCGTGTGACCTTCCTGAACGATGTAGCTTCATTTGAGCTGAAAAATGACTTTGTTTACCTGAAAGGAAGGCTTGCTTGTAGGAAGACACAGAGCCTAGCATTTAACTCCGTTTCTGAAGGGAAACACACAGCACAGTTCTCATCCATGACAAACTCTGCTTTAGAGCAAGAAGCAAGCTCTTGCTCTCTATAGTCTCTAATAAGGCTGGAAATGTAAGTGGGCTCAGAACTAAAGAACTGTGTTTCTTACACAACGGACCATATCGAGTTCTACTCTGCTTGTGAAACAGATATAAACTGACAGGTCCTCTAACATCAAAGGCTTTTCAGTTAAGACCGCGAAACTTGTGAGCTTCGTGAACAATGTAGCTTCGTTTAAGATGAAAAGTGACTGCGTTTACCTGAAATGAAGCATTGCTTGTAGGAAGACACAGAGCCTGGCATTTAACTCCGTTTCTGTAGGGAAACACACAGCACAGTTCTCATCCATGAAACACACTCTGCTTTAGAGCAAAAAGCAAGCTCTTGCTTTCTATAGTCTCTAATAAGGCTGGAAACGTGAGTGTGCTCAGAACAAAAGAAATGTGTTACCTACACACAGGGAACATATCTAGTTCAACTCTGCTTCTGAAACTGATACAAACCACAGGTCATATAACAACCAATACTTTTCAGAGAAGAGTGAGAAACGTGTGACCTTCCTGAACGATTTAGATTCGTTTGAGCTGAAAAGTGACTGCGTTTACCTGAAACGACGTCTTGCTTGTAGGAAGACACAGAGCCTGGTATTTAACTCCGTTTCTGTAGGGAAAAACACAGCACAGTTCTCATCCATGAAACACACTCTTCTTTAGAGCAAGAAGTAAGCTCTTGCTTTGTATAGTCTCTAATAAGGTTGGAAACGTGAGTGTTCTCAGAACAAAAGAACTGTGTTTCCTACACACACGGACCATATCTAGTTCAACTCTGCTTCTGAAACTGATACAAAGCACAGGTCCTCTAACATCCAATGCTTTTCAGTTAAGAGCGAGAAAGGTTTGAGCGTCGTGAACGATGTAGCTTCGTTTGAGCTGAAAAGTGACTGCGTTTACCTGAAATTTAGTGTTGCGTGTAGGAAGACACAGAACCTGGCATTGCACACCGTTTCTTTAGAAAAACCCTCAGCACAGTTCTCATCCATGAAACACACTCTTCTTTAGAGCAAGAAGCACTCTCTTGCTTTCAAGGATCTCTAATAAGGCTGGAAATGTGAATGTGCTCAAAAGAAAAGAACTGTGTTTCCTACACACAAGGACCATATCTGGTGCAACTCTGCTTCTGAAACTGATACAAACCACAGGTCCTCTAACATCCACTGCTTTTCAGTTAAGACTGAGAAACATGTGACCTTCCTGAACGATGTAGCTTCATTTGAGCTGCAAAGTGACTGTGTTTACCTGAAACGAAGGCTTGCTTGTAGGAAGACACAGAGCCTGGCATTTAACTCCGTTTCTGAAGGGAAACACACAGCACAGTTCTCATCCATGACACACTGTGCTTTAGAGCAAGAAGCAAGCTCTTGCTCTCTATAGTCTCTAATAAGGCTGGAAATGTAAGTGTGCTCAGAACAAAAGAACTGTGTTTCCTACACAAGGGACCATATCGAGTTCTACTCTGCTTCTGAAACAGATATAAACCATAGGTCCTGTAACATCAAAGGATTTTCATTTAAGAGTGAGAAACGTGTGAGCTTCGTGAACAATGTAGCTTCGTTTAAGATGAAAAGTGACTGCGTTTACCTGAAACGAAGTATTGCTTGTAGGAAGACACAGAGCCTGGCATTTAACTCCGTTTCTGAAGGGAAACACACAGCACAGTTCTCATCCATGAAACACACTCTTCTTTAGAGCAAGAAGCACGCTCTTGCTTTCAAGGGTCTCTAATAAGGCTGGAAACGTGAGTGTGCTCAAAACAAAAGAACTGTGTTTCCTACACTCACGGACCTTTACTAGATCAACACTGCTTCTGAAACTGATACAAACCACAGGTGCTCTAACATCCACTGCTTTTCATTTTATAGTGAGAACCGTGTGACCTTCCTGAACGATGTAACTTCATTTGAGCTGAAAAGTGACTGTGTTTACCTGAAAGGAAGGCTTGCTTGTAGGAAGACACAAGGCCTGGCATTTAACTCCGTTTCGGAAGGGAAACACACAGCACAGTTCTCATCCATGAAACACACTCTGCTTTAGAGCAAGAAGCAAGCTCTTGCTTTCTATAGTCTCTAATAAGGCTGGAAACGTTAGTGTGCTCAGAATAAAAGAAATGTGTTACCTACACACAGGGAACATATCTAGTTCAACTCTGCTTCTGAAACTGATACAAACCACAGGTCATCTAACAACCAATGCTTTTCAGAGAAGGGTGAGAAACGTGTGACCTCCTGAACGATTTAGATTCGTTTGAGCAGAAAAGTGACTGCGTTTACCTGAAATGAAATCTTGCTTGTAGGAAGACACAGAGCCTGGCATTTAACTCTGTGTCCAAAGGGAAACACACAGCACAGTTCTCATCCATGAAACACACTCAGCTTTAGAGCAAGAAGCAAGCTCTTGCTTTGTATAGTCTCTAATAAGGCCGGAAACGTAAGTGTGCTCAGAACAAAAGAACTGTGTTTCCTACACACACGGACCATATCTAGTCAACTCTGCTTCTGAAACTGATACAAACCACAGGTCCTCTAACATCCAATGCCTTTCAGTTAGAGCGAGAAAGGTGTGAGCTTCGTGAACGATGTAGCCTCGTTTGAGCTGAAAAGTGACTGCGTTTACCTGAAACGATGTCTTGCTTGTAGGAAGACACAGAGCCTGGCATTTAACACCATTTCTGTAGGGAAAAACACAGCACAGTTCTCATCCATGAAACACACTCTGCTTTAGAGCAAGAAGCAAGCTCTTGCTTTCTATAGTCTCTAATAAGGCTGGAAACGTGAGTGTGCTCAGAACAGAAGAACTGTGTTACCTACACACAGGGAACATATCTAGTTCAACTCTGCTTCTGAAACTGATACAAACCACAGGTCCTCTAACATCCAATGCTTTTCAGGGAAGAGTGAGAAACGTGTGACCTTCCTGAACGATTTTCCTTTGTTTGAGCTGAAAAGTGACTGCGTTTACATGAAATTTAGTCTTGCGTGTAGGAAGACACAGAACCTGGCATTTAACTCCGTTTCTTTAGAAAAACACTCAGCACAGTTCTCAACCATGAAACACATTCAGCTTTAGAGCAAGAAGCAAGCTCTTGCTTTCTAGAGTCTCTAATAAGGCGGGAAATGTGAGAGTGCTCAGAACAAAAGAACTGTGTTTCCTACACACACGGACCATTACTAGTTCAACTCTGCTTCTGAAACTGATACAAACCACAGGTCCTCTAACATCCACTGCTTTTCATTTTATAGTGAGAACCGTGTGACCTTCCTGAACGATGTAGCTTCATTTGAGCTGAAAAGTGACTGTGTTTACCTGAAAGGAAGGCTTGCTTGTAGGAAGACACAGGGCGTGGCATTTAACTCCGTTTCTGAAGGGAAACACACAGCACAGTTCTCATCCATGACAAACTCTGCTTTAGAGCAAGAAGCAAGCTCTTGCTCTCTATAGTCTCTAATAAGGCTGGAAATGTAAGTGGGCTCAGAACAAAACAACTGTGTTTCTTACAAAACGGACCATATCGAGTTCTACTCTGCTTCTGAAACAGATATAAACTGACAGGTCCTCTAACATCAAAGGCTTTTCAGTTAAGACCGCGAAACGTGTGAGCTTCGTGAACAATGTAGCTTCGTTTAAGATGAAAAGTGACTGCGTTTACCTGATACGAAGTATTGCTTGTAGGAAGACACAGAGCCTGGCGTTTAACTCCGTTTCTGTAGGGAAAAACACAGCAGTTCTCATCCATGAAACACATTCTTCTTTAGAGCAAGAAGCAAGCTCTTGCTTTCTATAGTCTCTAATAAGGCTGGAAACGTGAGTGTGCTCAGAACAAAAGAAATGTGTTACCTACACACAGGGAACATATCTAGTTCAACTCTGCTTCTGAAACTGATACAAACCACAGGTCATCTAACAACCAATGCTTTTCAGAAAGAGTGAGAAACGTGTGACCTTCCTGAACGATTTAGATTCGTTTGAGCAGAAATGTGACTGCGTTTACCTGAAACGAAGTCTTGCTTGTAGGAAGACACAGAGCCTGGCATTTAACTCTGTGTCCAAAGGGAAACACACAGCACAGTTCTCATCCATGAAACACATTCAGCTTTAGAGCAAGAAGCAAGCTCTTGCTTTGTATAGTCTCTAATAAGGCTGGAAACGTAAGTGTGCTCAGAACAAAAGAACTGTGTTTCCTACACACACGCACCATATCTAGTCAACTCTGCTTCTGAAACTGATACAAACCACAGGTCCTCTAACATCCAATGCTTTTCAGTTAGAGCGAGAAAGGTGTGAGCTTCGTGAACGATGTAGCTTCGTTTGAGCTGAAAAGTGACTGTGTTTAGCTGAAACGATGTCTTGCTTGTAGGAAGACACAGAGCCTGGCATTTAACTCCATTTCTGTAGGGAAAAACACAGCACAGTTCTCATCCAAGAAACACACTCTGATTTAGAGCAATAAGCAAGCTCTTGCTTTCTATAGTCTCTAATAAGGCTGGAAACGTGAGTGTGCTCAGAACAGAACTGTGTTACCTACACACAGGGAACATATCTAGTTCAACTCTGCTTCTGAAACTGATACAAACCACAGGTCATCTAACATCCAATGCTTTTCAGTGAAGAGTGAGAAACGTGTGACCTTCCTGAACGATTTTCCTTTGTTTGAGCTGAAAAGTGACTGCGTTTACATGAAATTTAGTCTTGCGTGTAGGAAGACACAGAACCTGGCATTTAACACCGTTTCTTTAGAAAAACACTCAGAACAGTTCTCATCCATGAAACACACTCTTCTTTAGAGCAAGAAGCAAGCTCTTGCTTTCAAGGGTCTCTAATAAGGCTGGAAACGTGAGTGTGCTCAAAACAAAAGAAGTGTGTTTCCTACCCACACGGACCATATCTAGTTCAACTCTGCTTCTGAAACTGATACAAACCACAGGTCCTCTAACATCCAATGCTTTTCAGTTAAGAGTGAGAAGCGTGTGACCTTCCTGAACGATGTAGCTTCATTTGAGCTGAAAAGTGACTGTGTTTACCTGAAACGAAGGCTTGCTTGTAGCAAGACACAGAGCCTGGCATTTAACTCCGTTTCTGAAGGGAAACACACAGCACAGTTCTCATCCATGAAACACACTCTGCTTTAGAGCAAGAAGCAAGCTCTTGCTTTGTATAGTCTCTAATAAGGCTGGAAACGTGAGTGTGCTCAGAACAAAAGAACTGTGTTACCTACACACAGGGAACATATCTAGTTCATTTCTGCTTCTGAAACTGATACAAACCACAGGTCATCTAACAACCAATGCTTTTCAGAGAAGAGTGAGAAACCTGTGACCTTCTTGAACGATTTAGATTCGTTTGAGCAGAAAAGTGACTGCATTTACCTGAAACAAAGTCTTGCTTGTACGAAGACACAGAGCCTGGCATTTAACTCCGTTTCCAAAGGGAAACACACAGCACAGTTCTCATCCATGAAACACACTCAGCTTTAAAGCAAGAAGCAAGCTCTTGCTTTGCATAGTCTCTAATAAGGCTGGAAACGTAAGTGTGCTCAGAACAAAAGAACTGTGTTTCCTACACACACGCACCATATCTAGTCAACTCTGCTTCTGAAACTGATACAAACCACAGGTCCTCTAACATCCAATGCTTTTCAGTTAGAGCGAGAAAGGTGTGAGCTTCGTGAACGATGTAGCTTCGTTTGAGCTGAAAAGTGACTGCGTTTACCTGAAACGATGTCTTGCTTGTCGGAAGACACAGAACCTGGCATTTAACACCATTTCTGTAGGGAAAAACACAGCACAGTTCTCATCCATGAAACACACTCTTCTTTAGAGCAAGAAGCAAGCTCTTGCTTTCTATAGTCTCTAATAAGGCTAGAAACGTGAGTGTGCTCAGAACAGAAGAACTGTGTTACCTACACACAGGGAACATATCTAGTTCAACTCTGCTTCTGAAACTGATACAAACCACAGGTCCTCTAACATCCAATGCTTTTCAGTGAAGAGTGAGAAACGTGTGACCTTCCTGAAAATTTTGCTTTGTTTGAGCTGAAAAGTGACTGGGTTTACATGAAATTTAGTCTTGCTTGTAGGAAGACACAGAACCTGGCATTTAACTCCGTTTCTTTAGGGAAACACTCAGCACAGTTCTCATCCATGAAACACACTCTTCTTTAGAGCAAGAAGCACGCTCTTGCTTTCAAGGGTCTCTAATAAGGCTGGAAACGTGAGTATGCTCAAAACAAAAGAACTTTGTTTCCTACACTGACGGACCATTACCTGTTCAACTCTGCTTCTGAAACTGATGCAAACCACAGGTCCTCTAACATCCACTGCTTTTCATTTTATAGTGAGAACCGTGTGACCTTCCTGAACGATGTAGCTTCATTTGAGCTGAAAAATGACTTTGTTTACCTGAAAGGAAGGCTTGCTTGTAGGAAGACACAGAGCCTAGCATTTAACTCCGTTTCTGAAGGGAAACACACAGCACAGTTCTCATCCATGACAAACTCTGCTTTAGAGCAAGAAGCAAGCTCTTGCTCTCTATAGTCTCTAATAAGGCTGGAAATGTAAGTGGGCTCAGAACTAAAGAACTGTGTTTCTTACACAACGGACCATATCGAGTTCTACTCTGCTTGTGAAACAGATATAAACTGACAGGTCCTCTAACATCAAAGGCTTTTCAGTTAAGACCGCGAAACTTGTGAGCTTCGTGAACAATGTAGCTTCGTTTAAGATGAAAAGTGACTGCGTTTACCTGAAATGAAGCATTGCTTGTAGGAAGACACAGAGCCTGGCATTTAACTCCGTTTCTGTAGGGAAACACACAGCACAGTTCTCATCCATGAAACACACTCTGCTTTAGAGCAAGAAGCAAGCTCTTGCTTTCTATAGTCTCTAATAAGGCTGGAAACGTGAGTGTGCTCAGAACAAAAGAAATGTGTTACCTACACACAGGGAACATATCTAGTTCAACTCTGCTTCTGAAACTGATACAAACCACAGGTCATATAACAACCAATACTTTTCAGAGAAGAGTGAGAAACGTGTGACCTTCCTGAACGATTTAGATTCGTTTGAGCTGAAAAGTGACTGCGTTTACCTGAAACGACGTCTTGCTTGTAGGAAGACACAGAGCCTGGTATTTAACTCCGTTTCTGTAGGGAAAAACACAGCACAGTTCTCATCCATGAAACACACTCTTCTTTAGAGCAAGAAGTAAGCTCTTGCTTTGTATAGTCTCTAATAAGGTTGGAAACGTGAGTGTTCTCACAACAAAAGAACTGTGTTTCCTACACACACGGACCATATCTAGTTCAACTCTGCTTCTGAAACTGATACAAAGCACAGGTCCTCTAACATCCAATGCTTTTCAGTTAAGAGCGAGAAAGGTTTGAGCGTCGTGAACGATGTAGCTTCGTTTGAGCTGAAAAGTGACTGCGTTTACCTGAAATTTAGTGTTGCGTGTAGGAAGACACAGAACCTGGCATTGCACACCGTTTCTTTAGAAAAACCCTCAGCACAGTTCTCATCCATGAAACACACTCTTCTTTAGAGCAAGAAGCACTCTCTTGCTTTCAAGGATCTCTAATAAGGCTGGAAATGTGAATGTGCTCAAAAGAAAAGAACTGTGTTTCCTACACACAAGGACCATATCTGGTGCAACTCTGCTTCTGAAACTGATACAAACCACAGGTCCTCTAACATCCACTGCTTTTCAGTTAAGACTGAGAAACATGTGACCTTCCTGAACGATGTAGCTTCATTTGAGCTGCAAAGTGACTGTGTTTACCTGAAACGAAGGCTTGCTTGTAGGAAGACACAGAGCCTGGCATTTAACTCCGTTTCTGAAGGGAAACACACAGCACAGTTCTCATCCATGACACACTGTGCTTTAGAGCAAGAAGCAAGCTCTTGCTCTCTATAGTCTCTAATAAGGCTGGAAATGTAAGTGTGCTCAGAACAAAAGAACTGTGTTTCCTACACAAGGGACCATATCGAGTTCTACTCTGCTTCTGAAACAGATATAAACCATAGGTCCTGTAACATCAAAGGATTTTCATTTAAGAGTGAGAAACGTGTGAGCTTCGTGAACAATGTAGCTTCGTTTAAGATGAAAAGTGACTGCGTTTACCTGAAACGAAGTATTGCTTGTAGGAAGACACAGAGCCTGGCATTTAACTCCGTTTCTGAAGGGAAACACACAGCACAGTTCTCATCCATGAAACACACTCTTCTTTAGAGCAAGAAGCACGCTCTTGCTTTCAAGGGTCTCTAATAAGGCTGGAAACGTGAGTGTGCTCAAAACAAAAGAACTGTGTTTCCTACACTCACGGACCTTTACTAGATCAACACTGCTTCTGAAACTGATACAAACCACAGGTGCTCTAACATCCACTGCTTTTCATTTTATAGTGAGAACCGTGTGACCTTCCTGAACGATGTAACTTCATTTGAGCTGAAAAGTGACTGTGTTTACCTGAAAGGAAGGCTTGCTTGTAGGAAGACACAAGGCCTGGCATTTAACTCCGTTTCGGAAGGGAAACACACAGCACAGTTCTCATCCATGAAACACACTCTGCTTTAGAGCAAGAAGCAAGCTCTTGCTTTCTATAGTCTCTAATAAGGCTGGAAACGTTAGTGTGCTCAGAATAAAAGAAATGTGTTACCTACACACAGGGAACATATCTAGTTCAACTCTGCTTCTGAAACTGATACAAACCACAGGTCATCTAACAACCAATGCTTTTCAGAGAAGGGTGAGAAACGTGTGACCTCCTGAACGATTTAGATTCGTTTGAGCAGAAAAGTGACTGCGTTTACCTGAAATGAAGTCTTGCTTGTAGGAAGACACAGAGCCTGGCATTTAACTCTGTGTCCAAAGGGAAACACACAGCACAGTTCTCATCCATGAAACACACTCAGCTTTAGAGCAAGAAGCAAGCTCTTGCTTTGTATAGTCTCTAATAAGGCTGGAAACGTAAGTGTGCTCAGAACAAAAGAACTGTGTTTCCTACACACACGGACCATATCTAGTCAACTCTGCTTCTGAAACTGATACAAACCACAGGTCCTCTAACATCCAATGCCTTTCAGTTAGAGCGAGAAAGGTGTGAGCTTCGTGAACGATGTAGCCTCGTTTGAGCTGAAAAGTGACTGCGTTTACCTGAAACGATGTCTTGCTTGTAGGAAGACACAGAGCCTGGCATTTAACACCATTTCTGTAGGGAAAAACACAGCACAGTTCTCATCCATGAAACACACTCTGCTTTAGAGCAAGAAGCAAGCTCTTGCTTTCTATAGTCTCTAATAAGGCTGGAAACGTGAGTGTGCTCAGAACAGAAGAACTGTGTTACCTACACACAGGGAACATATCTAGTTCAACTCTGCTTCTGAAACTGATACAAACCACAGGTCCTCTAACATCCAATGCTTTTCAGGGAAGAGTGAGAAACGTGTGACCTTCCTGAACGAATTTCCTTTGTTTGAGCTGAAAAGTGACTGCGTTTACATGAAATTTAGTCTTGCGTGTAGGAAGACACAGAACCTGGCATTTAACTCCGTTTCTTTAGAAAAACACTCAGCACAGTTCTCATCCATGAAACACACTCAGCTTTAGAGCAAGAAGCAAGCTCTTGCTTTCTAGAGTCTCTAATAAGGCGGGAAATGTGAGAGTGCTCAGAACAAAAGAACTGTGTTTCCTACACACACGGACCATTACTAGTTCAACTCTGCTTCTGAAACTGATACAAACCACAGGTCCTCTAACATCCACTGCTTTTCATTTTATAGTGAGAACCGTGTGACCTTCCTGAACGATGTAGCTTCATTTGAGCTGAAAAGTGACTGTGTTTACCTGAAAGGAAGGCTTGCTTGTAGGAAGACACAGGGCGTGGCATTTAACTCCGTTTCTGAAGGGAAACACACAGCACAGTTCTCATCCATGACAAACTCTGCTTTAGAGCAAGAAGCAAGCTCTTGCTCTCTATAGTCTCTAATAAGGCTGGAAATGTAAGTGGGCTCAGAACAAAACAACTGTGTTTCTTACAAAACGGACCATATCGAGTTCTACTCTGCTTCTGAAACAGATATAAACTGACAGGTCCTCTAACATCAAAGGCTTTTCAGTTAAGACCGCGAAACGTGTGAGCTTCGTGAACAATGTAGCTTCGTTTAAGATGAAAAGTGACTGCGTTTACCTGATACGAAGTATTGCTTGTAGGAAGACACAGAGCCTGGCGTTTAACTCCGTTTCTGTAGGGAAAAACACAGCAGTTCTCATCCATGAAACACATTCTTCTTTAGAGCAAGAAGCAAGCTCTTGCTTTCTATAGTCTCTAATAAGGCTGGAAACGTGAGTGTGCTCAGAACAAAAGAAATGTGTTACCTACACACAGGGAACATATCTAGTTCAACTCTGCTTCTGAAACTGATACAAACCACAGGTCATCTAACAACCAATGCTTTTCAGAAAGAGTGAGAAACGTGTGACCTTCCTGAACGATTTAGATTCGTTTGAGCAGAAATGTGACTGCGTTTACCTGAAACGAAGTCTTGCTTGTAGGAAGACACAGAGCCTGGCATTTAACTCTGTGTCCAAAGGGAAACACACAGCACAGTTCTCATCCATGAAACACATTCAGCTTTAGAGCAAGAAGCAAGCTCTTGCTTTGTATAGTCTCTAATAAGGCTGGAAACGTAAGTGTGCTCAGAACAAAAGAACTGTGTTTCCTACACACACGCACCATATCTAGTCAACTCTGCTTCTGAAACTGATACAAACCACAGGTCCTCTAACATCCAATGCTTTTCAGTTAGAGCGAGAAAGGTGTGAGCTTCGTGAACGATGTAGCTTCGTTTGAGCTGAAAAGTGACTGTGTTTAGCTGAAACGATGTCTTGCTTGTAGGAAGACACAGAGCCTGGCATTTAACTCCATTTCTGTAGGGAAAAACACAGCACAGTTCTCATCCAAGAAACACACTCTGATTTAGAGCAATAAGCAAGCTCTTGCTTTCTATAGTCTCTAATAAGGCTGGAAACGTGAGTGTGCTCAGAACAGAACTGTGTTACCTACACACAGGGAACATATCTAGTTCAACTCTGCTTCTGAAACTGATACAAACCACAGGTCATCTAACATCCAATGCTTTTCAGTGAAGAGTGAGAAACGTGTGACCTTCCTGAACGATTTTCCTTTGTTTGAGCTGAAAAGTGACTGCGTTTACATGAAATTTAGTCTTGCGTGTAGGAAGACACAGAACCTGGCATTTAACACCGTTTCTTTAGAAAAACACTCAGAACAGTTCTCATCCATGAAACACACTCTTCTTTAGAGCAAGAAGCAAGCTCTTGCTTTCAAGGGTCTCTAATAAGGCTGGAAACGTGAGTGTGCTCAAAACAAAAGAAGTGTGTTTCCTACCCACACGGACCATATCTAGTTCAACTCTGCTTCTGAAACTGATACAAACCACAGGTCCTCTAACATCCAATGCTTTTCAGTTAAGAGTGAGAAGCGTGTGACCTTCCTGAACGATGTAGCTTCATTTGAGCTGAAAAGTGACTGTGTTTACCTGAAACGAAGGCTTGCTTGTAGCAAGACACAGAGCCTGGCATTTAACTCCGTTTCTGAAGGGAAACACACAGCACAGTTCTCATCCATGAAACACACTCTGCTTTAGAGCAAGAAGCAAGCTCTTGCTTTGTATAGTCTCTAATAAGGCTGGAAACGTGAGTGTGCTCAGAACAAAAGAACTGTGTTACCTACACACAGGGAACATATCTAGTTCATTTCTGCTTCTGAAACTGATACAAACCACAGGTCATCTAACAACCAATGCTTTTCAGAGAAGAGTGAGAAACCTGTGACCTTCTTGAACGATTTAGATTCGTTTGAGCAGAAAAGTGACTGCATTTACCTGAAACAAAGTCTTGCTTGTACGAAGACACAGAGCCTGGCATTTAACTCCGTTTCCAAAGGGAAACACACAGCACAGTTCTCATCCATGAAACACACTCAGCTTTAAAGCAAGAAGCAAGCTCTTGCTTTGCATAGTCTCTAATAAGGCTGGAAACGTAAGTGTGCTCAGAACAAAAGAACTGTGTTTCCTACACACACGCACCATATCTAGTCAACTCTGCTTCTGAAACTGATACAAACCACAGGTCCTCTAACATCCAATGCTTTTCAGTTAGAGCGAGAAAGGTGTGAGCTTCGTGAACGATGTAGCTTCGTTTGAGCTGAAAAGTGACTGCGTTTACCTGAAACGATGTCTTGCTTGTCGGAAGACACAGAACCTGGCATTTAACACCATTTCTGTAGGGAAAAACACAGCACAGTTCTCATCCATGAAACACACTCTTCTTTAGAGCAAGAAGCAAGCTCTTGCTTTCTATAGTCTCTAATAAGGCTAGAAACGTGAGTGTGCTCAGAACAGAAGAACTGTGTTACCTACACACAGGGAACATATCTAGTTCAACTCTGCTTCTGAAACTGATACAAACCACAGGTCCTCTAACATCCAATGCTTTTCAGTGAAGAGTGAGAAACGTGTGACCTTCCTGAAAATTTTGCTTTGTTTGAGCTGAAAAGTGACTGGGTTTACATGAAATTTAGTCTTGCTTGTAGGAAGACACAGAACCTGGCATTTAACTCCGTTTCTTTAGGGAAACACTCAGCACAGTTCTCATCCATTAAACACACTCTTCTTTAGAGCAAGAAGCACGCTCTTGCTTTCAAGGGTCTCTAATAAGGCTGGAAACGTGAGTATGCTCAAAACAAAAGAACTTTGTTTCCTACACTGACGGACCATTACCTGTTCAACTCTGCTTCTGAAACTGATGCAAACCACAGGTCCTCTAACATCCACTGCTTTTCATTTTATAGTGAGAACCGTGTGACCTTCCTGAACGATGTAGCTTCATTTGAGCTGAAAAATGACTTTGTTTACCTGAAAGGAAGGCTTGCTTGTAGGAAGACACAGAGCCTAGCATTTAACTCCGTTTCTGAAGGGAAACACACAGCACAGTTCTCATCCATGACAAACTCTGCTTTAGAGCAAGAAGCAAGCTCTTGCTCTCTATAGTCTCTAATAAGGCTGGAAATGTAAGTGGGCTCAGAACTAAAGAACTGTGTTTCTTACACAACGGACCATATCGAGTTCTACTCTGCTTGTGAAACAGATATAAACTGACAGGTCCTCTAACATCAAAGGCTTTTCAGTTAAGACCGCGAAACTTGTGAGCTTCGTGAACAATGTAGCTTCGTTTAAGATGAAAAGTGACTGCGTTTACCTGAAATGAAGCATTGCTTGTAGGAAGACACAGAGCCTGGCATTTAACTCCGTTTCTGTAGGGAAACACACAGCACAGTTCTCATCCATGAAACACACTCTGCTTTAGAGCAAGAAGCAAGCTCTTGCTTTCTATAGTCTCTAATAAGGCTGGAAACGTGAGTGTGCTCAGAACAAAAGAAATGTGTTACCTACACACAGGGAACATATCTAGTTCAACTCTGCTTCTGAAACTGATACAAACCACAGGTCATCTAACAACCACTGCTTTTCAGAGAAGAGTGAGAAACGTGTGACCTTCCTGAACGATTTAGATTCGTTGGAGCAGAAAAGTGACTGCGTTTACCTGAAACGAAGTCTTGCTTGTAGGAAGACACAGAGCCTGGCATTTAACTCCGTTTCTGAAGGGAAACACACAGCACAGTTCTCATCCATGAAACACACTCTGCTTTAGAGCAAGAAGCACGCTCTTGCTTTCTAGAGTCTCTAATAAGGCGGGAAACGTGAGAGTGCTCAGAACAAAAGAACTGTGTTTCCTACACACACGGACCATATCTAGTTCAACTCTGCTTCTGAAACTGATACAAACCACAGGTCATCTAACATCCAATGCTTTTCAGTTAAGAGTGAGAAGCGTGTGACCTTCCTGAACGATGTAGCTTCATTTGAGCTGAAAAGTGACTGCGTTTACCTGAAACGAAGGCTTGCTTGTAGCAAGACACAGAGCCTGGCATTTAACTCCGTTTCCGAAGGGAAACACACAGCACAGTTCTCATCCATGAAACACACTCAGCTTTAAAGCAAGAAGCAAGCTCTTGCTTTGCATAGTCTCTAATAAGGTTGGAAACATAAGTGTGCTCAGAACAAAAGAACTGTGTTTCCTACACACACGCACCATATCTAGTCAACTCTGCTTCTGAAACTGATACAAACCACAGGTCCTCTAACATCCAATGCTTTTCAGTTAGAGCGAGAAAGGTGTGAGCTTCGTGAACGATGTAGCTTCGTTTGAGCTGAAAAGTGACTGCGTTTACCTGAAACGATGTCTTGCTTGTAGGAAGACACAGAACCTGGCATTTAACACCATTTCTGTAGGGAAAAACACAGCACAGTTCTCATCCATGAAACACACTCTGCTTTAGAGCAAGAAGCAAGCTCTTGCTTTCTATAGTCTCTAATAAGGCTGGAAACGTGAGTGTGCTCAGAACAGAAGAACTGTGTTACCTACACACAGGGAACATATCTAGTTCAACTCTGCTTCTGAAACTGATACAAACCACAGGTCCTCTAAAATCCAATGCTTTTCAGTGAAGAGTGAGAAACGTGTGACCTTCCTGAACAATTTTGCTTTGTTTGAGCTGAAAAGTGACTGGGTTTACATGAAATTTAGTCTTGCTTGTAGGAAGACACAGAACCTGGCATTTAACTCCGTTTCTTTAGGGAAACACTCAGCACAGTTCTCATCCATGAAACACACTCTTCTTTAGAGCAAGAAGCACGCTCTTGCTTTCAAGGGTCTCTAATAAGGCTGGAAACGTGAGTATGCTCAAAACAAAAGAACTGTGTTTCCTACACACACGGACCATATCTAGTTCAACTCTGCTTCTGAAACTGATACAAACCACAGGTCATCTAACATCCAATGCTTTTCAGTTAAGAGTGAGAAGCGTGTGACATTCCTGAACGATGTAGCTTCATTTGAGCTGAAAAGTGACTGCGTTTACCTGAAACGAAGGCTTGCTTGTAGCAAGACACAGAGCCTGGCATTTAACTCCGTTTCCGAAGGGAAACACACAGCACAGTTCTCATCCATGAAACACACTCAGCTTTAAAGCAAGAAGCAAGCTCTTGCTTTGCATAGTCTCTAATAAGGTTGGAAACATAAGTGTGCTCAGAACAAAAGAACTGTGTTTCCTACACACACGCACCATATCTAGTCAACTCTGCTTCTGAAACTGATACAAACCACAGGTCATCTAACATCCAATGCTTTTCAGTGAATAGTGAGAAACGTGTGACCTTCCTGAACGATTTTCCATTGTTTGAGCTGAAAAGTGACTGCGTTTACATGAAATTTAGTCTTGCGTGTAGGAAGACACAGAACCTGGCATTTAACTCCGTTTCTTTAGAAAAACACTCAGCACAGTTCTCATCCATGAAACACACTCCGCTTTAGAGCAAGAAGCACTCTCTTGCTTTCAAGGATCTCTAATAAGGGTGGAAACGTGAATGTGCTCAAAACAAAAGAACTGTGTTTCCTACACACACAGACCATATCCAGTTCAACTCTGCTTCTGAAACTGATACAAACCACAGGTCCTCTAACATCCAATGCTTTTCAGTTAAGAGCGCGAAACGTGTGACCTTCCTGAACGATTTAGATTCCTTTGAGAAGAAAAGTGAGTGCGTTTACCTGAAACAAAGTCTTGCTTGTAGGAAGACACAGAGCCTGGCATTTAACTCCGTTTCTTTAGAAAAACACTCAGCACAGTTCTCATCCATGAAACACACTCAGCTTTAGAGCAAGAAGCAAGCTCTTGCCTTCTAGAGTCTCTAATAAGGTGGGAAACGTGAGAGTGCTCAGAACAAAAGAACTGTGTTTCCTACACACACGGACCATATCTAGTTCAACTCTGCTTCTGAAACTGATACAAACCACAGGCCCTCTAACATCCAATGAGTTTCAGTTAAGAGCAAGAAACATGTGAGCTTCGTGTACAATATAGCTTCGTTTGAGCTGAAAAGTGACTGCGTTTAGCTGAAACGATGTCTTGCTTGTAGGAAGACACAGAGCCTGGCATTTAACTCCATTTCTGTAGGGAAAAACACAGCACAGTTCTCATCCAAGAAACACACTCTGATTTAGAGCAATAAGCAAGCTCTTGCTTTCTATAGTCTCTAATAAGGCTGGAAACGTGAGTGTGCTCAGAACAGAACTGTGTTACCTACACACAGGGAACATATCTAGTTCAACTCTGCTTCTGAAACTGATACAAACCACAGGTCATCTAACATCCAATGCTTTTCAGTGAAGAGTGAGAAACGTGTGACCTTCCTGAACGATTTTCCTTTGTTTGAGCTGAAAAGTGACTGCGTTTACATGAAATTTAGTCTTGCGTGTAGGAAGACACAGAACCTGGCATTTAACACCGTTTCTTTAGAAAAACACTCAGAACAGTTCTCATCCATGAAACACACTCTTCTTTAGAGCAAGAAGCAAGCTCTTGCTTTCAAGGGTCTCTAATAAGGCTGGAAACGTGAGTGTGCTCAAAACAAAAGAAGTGTGTTTCCTACCCACACGGACCATATCTAGTTCAACTCTGCTTCTGAAACTGATACAAACCACAGGTCCTCTAACATCCAATGCTTTTCGGTTAAGAGTGAGAAGCGTGTGACCTTCCTGAACGATGTAGCTTCATTTGAGCTGAAAAGTGACTGTGTTTATCTGAAACGAAGGCTTGCTTGTAGCAAGACACAGAGCCTGGCATTTAACTCCATTTCTGAAGGGAAACACACAGCACAGTTCTCATCCATGAAACACACTCTGCTTTAGAGCAAGAAGCAAGCTCTTGCTTTGTATAGTCTCTAATAAGGCTGGAAACGTGAGTGTGCTCAGAACAAAAGAACTGTGTTACCTACACACAGGGAACATATCTAGTTCATTTCTGCTTCTGAAACTGATACAAACCACAGGTCATCTAACAACCAATGCTTTTCAGAGAAGAGTGAGAAACCTGTGACCTTCTTGAACGATTTAGATTCGTTTGAGCAGAAAAATGACTGCATTTACCTGAAACAAAGTCTTGCATGTACGAAGACACAGAGCCTGGCATTTAACTCCATTTCCAAAGGGAAACACACAGCACAGTTCTCATCCATGAAACACACTCAGCTTTAAAGCAAGAAGCAAGCTCTTGCTTTGTATAGTCTCTATTAAGGCTGGAAACGTAAGTGTGCTCAGAACAAAAGAACTGTGTTTCCTACACACACGCACCATATCTAGTTCAACTCTGCTTCTGAAACTGATACAAACCACAGGTCCTCTAACATCCAATGCTGTTCAGTTAGAGGGAGAAAGGTGTGAGCTTCGTGAACGATGTAGCTTCGTTTGAGCTGAAAAGTGACTGCGTTTACCTGAAACGATGTCTTGCTTGTAGGAAGACACAGAGCCTGGCATTTAACACCATTTCTGTAGGGAAAAACACAGCACAGTTCTCATCCATGAAACACACTCTGCTTTAGAGCAAGAAGCAAGCTCTTGCTTTGTATAGTCTCTAATAAGGCTGGAAACGTGAGTGTGCTCAGAACAGAAGAACTGTGTTACCTACACACAGGGAACATATCTAGTTCAACTCTGCTTCTGAAACTGATACAAACCACAGGTCATCTAACATCCAATGCTTTTCAGTGAAGAGTGAGAAACGTGTGACCTTCCTGAACGATTTTCCTTTGTTTGAGCTGAAAAGTGACTGCGTTTACATGAAATTTAGTCTTCCGTGTAGGAAGACACAGAACCTGGCATTTAACTCCGTTTCTTTAGGAAAACATTCAGCACAGTTCTCATCCATGAAACACACTCAGCTTTAGAGCAAGAAGCAAGCTCTTGCCTTCTAGAGTCTCTAATAAGGCGGGAAACGTGAGAGTGCTCAGAACAAAAGAACTGTGTTTCCTACACACGGACCATATCTAGTTCAACTCTGCTTCTGAAACTGATACAAACCACAGGCCCTCTAACATCCAATGCTTTTCAGTGAAGAGTGAGAAACGTGTGACCTTCCTGTACGATGTAGCTTCATTTGAGCTGAAAAGTGACTGTGTTTACCTGAAACGAAGGCTTGCTTATAGGAAAACATAGAGCCTGGCAGATAACTCCGTTTCTGAATGGAAACACACAGCACAGTTCTCATCCATGACACACTCTGATTTAGAGCAAGAAGCAAGCTCTTGCTCTCTATAGTCTCTAATAAGGCTGGAAATGTAAGTGTGCTCAGAACAAAAGAACTGTGTTTCCTACACAACGGACCATATCGAGTTCTACTCTGCTTCTGAAACAGATATAAACCACAGGTCCTCTAACATCAAAGGCTTTTCAGTTAAGAGCGCGAAACGTGTGACCTTCCTGAACGATTTAGATTCCTTTGAGAAGAAAAGTGAGTGCGTTTACCTGAAACAAAGTCTTGCTTGTAGGAAGACACAGAGCCTGGCATTTAACTCCGTTTCCAAAGGGAAACACACAGCACAGTTCTCATCCATGAAACACACTCAGTTTTAGAGCAAGAAGCAAGCTCTTGCTTTGTATAGTCTCTAATAAGGCTGGAAACATAAGTGTGCCCAGAACAAAAGAACTGTGTTTCCTACACACACGCACCATATCTAGTTCAACTCTGCTTCTGAAACTGATACAAACCACAGGTCCTCTAATATCCAATGCTTTTCAGTTAGAGCGAGAAAGGTGTGAACTTCGTGAACGATGTAGCTTCCTTTGAGCTGAAAAGTGACTGCGTTTACCTGAAACGATGTCTTGCTTGTAGGAAGACACAGAGCCTGGCATTTAAACCATTTCTGTAGGGAAAAACACAGCACAGTTCTCATCCATGAAACACACTCTGCTTTAGAGCAAGAAGCAAGCTCTTGCTTTCTATAGTCTCTAATAAGGCTGGAAACGTGAGTGTGCTCAGAACAGAAGAACTGTGTTACCTACACACAGGGAACATATCTAGTTCAACTCTGCTTCTGAAACTGATACAAACCACAGGTCATCTAACATCCAATGCTTTTCAGTGAAGAGTGAGAAACGTGTGACCTTCCTGAACGATTTTCCTTTGTTTGAGCTGAAAAGTGACTGCGTTTACATGGAATTTAGTCTTGCGTGTAGGAAGACACAGAACGTGGCATTTAACTCCGTTTCTTTAGAAAAACACTCAGCACAGTTCTCATCCATGAAACACACTCAGCTTTAGAGCAAGAAGCAAGCTCTTGCCTTCTAGAGTCTCTAATAAGGTGGGAAACGTGAGAGTGCTCAGAACAAAAGAACTGTGTTTCCTACACACACGGACCATATCTAGTTCAACTCTGCTTCTGAAACTGATACAAACCACAGGTCCTCTAACATCCAATGCTTTTCATTTTATAGTGAGAACCGTGTGACCTCCTGAACGATGTAGTTTCATTTGAGCTGAAAAGTGACTGTGTTTACCTGAAACGAAGGCTTGCTTGTAGCAAGACACAGAGCCTGGCATTTAACTCCGTTTCTGAAGGGAAACACACAGCACAGTTCTCATCCATGACACACTCTGCTTTAGAGCAAGAAGCACGCTCTTGCTCTCTATAGTCTCTAATAAGGCTGGAAATGTAAGTGTGCTCAGAACAAAAGAACTGTGTTTCCTACACAACGGACCATATCGAGTTGTACTCTGCTTCTGAAACAGATATAAACCACAGGTCCTCTAACAACAAAGGCTTTTCAGTTAAGAGCGCGAAACGTGAGAGCTTCGTGAACAATGTAGCTTCCTTTAAGATGAAAAGTGACTGCGTTTACCTGAAACGAAGTATTGCTTGTAGGAAGACACAGAGCCTGGCATTTAACTCCGTTTCTGAAGAGAAACACACAGCACAGTTCTCATCCATGAAACACACTCTGCTTTAGAGCAAGAAGCAAGCTCTTGCTTTGTATAGTCTCTAATAAGGCTGGAAACGTAAGTGTGCTCAGAACAAAAGAACTGTGTTTCCTACACACACGGACCATATCTAGTTCAACTCTGCTTCTGAAACTGATACAAACCACAGGTCCTCTAACATATAATGCTTTTCAGTTAAGAGCGAGAAAGGTGTGAGCTTCGTGAACAATGTAGCTTCCTTTGAGCTGAAAAGTGACTCCGTTTACCTGAAACGATGTCTTGCTTGTAGGAAGACACAGAGCCTGGCATTTAATTCCATTTCTGTAGGGAAAAACACAGCACAGTTCTCATCCATGAAACATACTCTGATTTAGAGCAATAAGCAAGCTCTTGCTTTCTATAGTCTCTAATAAGGCTGGAAACGTGAGTGTGCTCAGAACAAAAGAAATGTGTTACCTACACACAGGGAACATATCTAGTTCAACTCTCCTTCTGAAACTGATACAAACCACAGGTCATCTAACAACCACTGCTTTTCAGAGAAGAGTGAGAAACGTGTGACCTTCCTGAACGATTTAGATTCGTTTGAGCAGAAAAGTGACTGCGTTTACCTGAAACGAAGTCTTGCTGGTAGGAAGACACAGAGCCTGGCATTTAACTCCGTTTCCAAAGGGAAACACACAGCACAGTTCTCATCCATGAAACACACTCAGCTTTAGAGCAAGAAGCAAGCTCTTGCTTTGTATAGTCTCTAATAAGGCTGGAAACGTAAGTGTGCTCAGAACAAAAGAACTGTGTTTCCTACACACACACACGGACCATATCTAGTTCAACTCTGCTTCTGAAACTGATACAAACCACAGGTCATCTAACATCCAATGCCTTTCAGTGAAGAGTGAGAAACGTGTGACCTTCCTGAACGATGTAGCTTCATTTGAGCTGAAAAGTGACTGTGTTTACCTGAAACGAAGGCTTGCTTATAGGAAAACATAGAGCCTGGCAGATAACTCCGTTTCTGAATGGAAACACACAGCACAGTTCTCATCCATGACACACTCTGATTTAGAGCAAGAAGCAAGCTCTTGCTCTCTATAGTCTCTAATAAGGCTGGAAATGTAAGTGTGCTCAGAACAAAAGAACTGTGTTTCCTACACAACGGACCATATCGAGTTCTACTCTGCTTCTGAAACAGATATAAACCACAGGTCCTCTAACATCAAAGGCTTTTCAGTTAAGAGCGCGAAACGTGTGACCTTCCTGAACGATTTAGATTCCTTTGAGAAGAAAAGTGAGTGCGTTTACCTGAAACAAAGTCTTGCTTGTAGGAAGACACAGAGCCTGGCATTTAACTCCGTTTCCAAAGGGAAACACACAGCACAGTTCTCATCCATGAAACACACTCTGCTTTAGAGCAAGAAGCAAGCTCTTGCTTTGTATAGTCTCTAATAAGGCTGGAAACGTAAGTGTGCTCAGAACAAAAGAACTGTGTTTCCTACACACACGCACCATATCTAGTTCAACTCTGCTTCTGAAACTGATACAAACCACAGGTCCTCTAATATCCAATGCTTTTCAGTTAGAGCAAGAAAGGGGTGAGCTTCGTGAACGATGTAGCTTCCTTTGAGCTGAAAAGTGACTGCGTTTACCTGAAACGATGTCTTGCTTGTAGGAAGACACAGAGCCTGGCATTTAAACCATTTCTGTAGGGAAAAACACAGCACAGTTCTCATCCATGAAACACACTCTGCTTTAGAGCAAGAAGCAAGCTCTTGCTTTGTATAGTCTCTAATAAGGCTGGAAACGTGAGTGTGCTCAGAACAGAAGAACTGTGTTACCTACACACAGGGAACATATCTAGTTCAACTCTGCTTCTGAAACTGATACAAACCACAGGTCATCTAACATCCAATGCTTTTCAGTGAAGAGTGAGAAACGTGTGACCTTCCTGAACGATTTTCCTTTGTTTGAGCTGAAAAGTGACTGCGTTTACATGGAATTTAGTCTTGCGTGTAGGAAGACACAGAACGTGGCATTTAACTCCGTTTCTTTAGAAAAACACTCAGCACAGTTCTCATCCATGAAACACACTCAGCTTTAGAGCAAGAAGCAAGCTCTTGCCTTCTAGAGTCTCTAATAAGGTGGGAAACGTGAGAGTGCTCAGAACAAAAGAACTGTGTTTCCTACACACACGGACCATATCTAGTTCAACTCTGCTTCTGAAACTGATACAAACCACAGGTCCTCTAACATCCAATGCTTTTCATTTTATAGTGAGAACCGTGTGACCTCCTGAACGATGTAGTTTCATTTGAGCTGAAAAGTGACTGTGTTTACCTGAAACGAAGGCTTGCTTGTAGCAAGACACAGAGCCTGGCATTTAACTCCGTTTCTGAAGGGAAACACACAGCACAGTTCTCATCCATGACACACTCTGCTTTAGAGCAAGAAGCACGCTCTTGCTCTCTATAGTCTCTAATAAGGCTGGAAATGTAAGTGTGCTCAGAACAAAAGAACTGTGTTTCCTACACAACGGACCATATCGAGTTGTACTCTGCTTCTGAAACAGATATAAACCACAGGTCCTCTAACAACAAAGGCTTTTCAGTTAAGAGCGCGAAACGTGAGAGCTTCGTGAACAATGTAGCTTCCTTTAAGATGAAAAGTGACTGCGTTTACCTGAAACGAAGTATTGCTTGTAGGAAGACACAGAGCCTGGCATTTAACTCCGTTTCTGAAGAGAAACACACAGCACAGTTCTCATCCATGAAACACACTCTGCTTTAGAGCAAGAAGCAAGCTCTTGCTTTGTATAGTCTCTAATAAGGCTGGAAACGTAAGTGTGCTCAGAACAAAAGAACTGTGTTTCCTACACACACGGACCATATCTAGTTCAACTCTGCTTCTGAAACTGATACAAACCACAGGTCCTCTAACATATAATGCTTTTCAGTTAAGAGCGAGAAAGGTGTGAGCTTCGTGAACAATGTAGCTTCCTTTGAGCTGAAAAGTGACTCCGTTTACCTGAAACGATGTCTTGCTTGTAGGAAGACACAGAGCCTGGCATTTAATTCCATTTCTGTAGGGAAAAACACAGCACAGTTCTCATCCATGAAACATACTCTGATTTAGAGCAATAAGCAAGCTCTTGCTTTCTATAGTCTCTAATAAGGCTGGAAACGTGAGTGTGCTCAGAACAAAAGAAATGTGTTACCTACACACAGGGAACATATCTAGTTCAACTCTCCTTCTGAAACTGATACAAACCACAGGTCATCTAACAACCACTGCTTTTCAGAGAAGAGTGAGAAACGTGTGACCTTCCTGAACGATTTAGATTCGTTTGAGCAGAAAAGTGACTGCGTTTACCTGAAACGAAGTCTTGCTGGTAGGAAGACACAGAGCCTGGCATTTAACTCCGTTTCCAAAGGGAAACACACAGCACAGTTCTCATCCATGAAACACACTCAGCTTTAGAGCAAGAAGCAAGCTCTTGCTTTGTATAGTCTCTAATAAGGCTGGAAACGTAAGTGTGCTCAGAACAAAAGAACTGTGTTTCCTACACACACACACGGACCATATCTAGTTCAACTCTGCTTCTGAAACTGATACAAACCACAGGTCATCTAACATCCAATGCCTTTCAGTGAAGAGTGAGAAACGTGTGACCTTCCTGAACGATGTAGCTTCATTTGAGCTGAAAAGTGACTGTGTTTACCTGAAACGAAGGCTTGCTTATAGGAAAACATAGAGCCTGGCAGATAACTCCGTTTCTGAATGGAAACACACAGCACAGTTCTCATCCATGACACACTCTGATTTAGAGCAAGAAGCAAGCTCTTGCTCTCTATAGTCTCTAATAAGGCTGGAAATGTAAGTGTGCTCAGAACAAAAGAACTGTGTTTCCTACACAACGGACCATATCGAGTTCTACTCTGCTTCTGAAACAGATATAAACCACAGGTCCTCTAACATCAAAGGCTTTTCAGTTAAGAGCGCGAAACGTGTGACCTTCCTGAACGATTTAGATTCCTTTGAGAAGAAAAGTGAGTGCGTTTACCTGAAACAAAGTCTTGCTTGTAGGAAGACACAGAGCCTGGCATTTAACTCCGTTTCCAAAGGGAAACACACAGCACAGTTCTCATCCATGAAACACACTCTGCTTTAGAGCAAGAAGCAAGCTCTTGCTTTGTATAGTCTCTAATAAGGCTGGAAACGTAAGTGTGCTCAGAACAAAAGAACTGTGTTTCCTACACACACGCACCATATCTAGTTCAACTCTGCTTCTGAAACTGATACAAACCACAGGTCCTCTAATATCCAATGCTTTTCAGTTAGAGCAAGAAAGGGGTGAGCTTCGTGAACGATGTAGCTTCCTTTGAGCTGAAAAGTGACTGCGTTTACCTGAAACGATGTCTTGCTTGTAGGAAGACACAGAGCCTGGCATTTAAACCATTTCTGTAGGGAAAAACACAGCACAGTTCTCATCCATGAAACACACTCTGCTTTAGAGCAAGAAGCAAGCTCTTGCTTTGTATAGTCTCTAATAAGGCTGGAAACGTGAGTGTGCTCAGAACAGAAGAACTGTGTTACCTACACACAGGGAACATATCTAGTTCAACTCTGCTTCTGAAACTGATACAAACCACAGGTCATCTAACATCCAATGCTTTTCAGTGAAGAGTGAGAAACGTGTGACCTTCCTGAACGATTTTCCTTTGTTTGAGCTGAAAAGTGACTGCGTTTACATGGAATTTAGTCTTGCGTGTAGGAAGACACAGAACGTGGCATTTAACTCCGTTTCTTTAGAAAAACACTCAGCACAGTTCTCATCCATGAAACACACTCAGCTTTAGAGCAAGAAGCAAGCTCTTGCCTTCTAGAGTCTCTAATAAGGTGGGAAACGTGAGAGTGCTCAGAACAAAAGAACTGTGTTTCCTACACACACGGACCATATCTAGTTCAACTCTGCTTCTGAAACTGATACAAACCACAGGCCCTCTAACATCCAGTGCGTTTCAGTTAAGAGCGAGAAACGTGTGAGCTTCGTGTACAATATAGCTTCGTTTGAGCTGAGAAGTGACTGCGTTTACCTGAAACGAAGTCTCGCTTGTAGGAAGACACAAAGCCTGGCATTTAACTCCGTTTCTGAAGGGAAACACACAGCACAGTTCTCATCCATGAAACACACTCTGCTTTAGAGCAAGAAGCAAGCTCTTGCTTTGTATAGTCTCTAATAAGGCTGGAAACGTGAGTGTGCTCAGAACAAAAGAACTGTGTTACCTACACACAGGGAACATATCTAGTTCAACTCTGCTTCTGAAACTGATACAAACCACAGGTCATCTAACATCCAATGCTTTTCAGTGAAGAGTGAGAAACGTGTGACCTTCCTGAACGATTTTCCTTTGTTTGAGCTGAAAAGTGACTGCGTTTACATGGAATTTAGTCTTGCGTGTAGGAAGACACAGAACCTGGCATTTAACTCCGTTTCTTTAGAAAAACACTCAGCACAGTTCTCATCCATGAAACACACTCAGCTTTAGAGCAAGAAGCAAGCTCTTGCCTTCTAGAGTCTCTAATAAGGCGGGAAACGTGAGAGTGCTCAGAACAAAAGAACTGTGTTTCCTACACACACGGACCATATCTAGTTCAACTCTGCTTCTGAAACTGATACAAACCACAGGCCCTCTAACATCCAATGAGTTTCAGTTAAGAGCGAGAAACATGTGAGCTTCGTGTACAATATAGCTTCGTTTGAGCTGAAAAGTGACTGCGTTTACCTGAAACGATGTCTTGCTTGTAGGAAGACACAGAGCCTGGCATTTAACTCCATTTCTGTAGGGAAAAACACAGCACAGTTCTCATCCAAGAAACACACTCTGATTTAGAGCAATAAGCAAGCTCTTGCTTTCTATACTCTCTAATAATGCTGGAAACGTGAGTGTGCTCAGAACAGAACTGTGTTACCTACACACAGGGAACATATCTAGTTCAACTCTGCTTCTGAAACTGATACAAACCACAGGTCATCTAACATCCAATGCTTTTCAGTGAAGAGTGAGAAACGTGTGACCTTCCTGAACGATGTATCTTCATTTGAGCTGAAAAGTGACTGTGTTTACCTGAAACGAAGGCTTGCTTGTAGCAAGACACAGAGCCTGGCATTTAACTCCGTTTCTGAAGGGAAACACACAGCACAGTTCTCATCCATGACACACTCTGCTTTAGAGCAAGAAGCACGCTCTTGCTCTCTATAGTCTCTAATAAGGCTGGAAATGTAAGTGTGCTCAGAACAAAAGAACTGTGTTTCCTACACAACGGACCATATCGAGTTGTACTCTGCTTCTGAAACAGATATAAACCACAGGTCCTCTAACATCAAAGGCTTTTCAGTTAAGAGCGCGAAACGTGAGAGCTTCGTGAACAATGTAGCTTCGTTTAAGATGAAAAGTGACTGCGTTTACCTGAAACGAAGTATTGCTTGTAGGAAGACACAGAGCCTGGCATTTAACTCCGTTTCTGAAGAGAAACACACAGCACAGTTCTCATCCATGAAACACACTCTGCTTTAGAGCAAGAAGCAAGCTCTTGCTTTGTATAGTCTCTAATAAGGCTGGAAACGTAAGTGTGCTCAGAACAAAAGAACTGTGTTTCCTACACACACGGACCATATCTAGTTCAACTCTGCTTCTGAAACTGATACAAACCACAGGTCCTCTAACATATAATGCTTTTCAGTTAAGAGCGAGAAAGGTGTGAGCTTCGTGAACAATGTAGCTTCCTTTGAGCTGAAAAGTGACTCCGTTTACCTGAAACGATGTCTTGCTTGTAGGAAGACACAGAGCCTGGCATTTAATTCCGTTTCTGTAGGGAAAAACACAGCACAGTTCTCATCCATGAAACATACTCTGATTTAGAGCAATAAGCAAGCTCTTGCTTTCTATAGTCTCTAATAAGGCTGGAAACGTGAGTGTGCTCAGAACAAAAGAAATGTGTTACCTACACACAGGGAACATATCTAGTTCAACTCTGCTTCTGAAACTGATACAAACCACAGGTCATCTAACAACCACTGCTTTTCAGAGAAGAGTGAGAAACGTGTGACCTTCCTGAACGATTTAGATTCGTTTGAGCAGAAAAGTGACTGCGTTTACCTGAAACGAAGTCTTGCTGGTAGGAAGACACAGAGCCTGGCATTTAACTCCGTTTCCAAAGGGAAACACACAGCACAGTTCTCATCCATGAAACACACTCAGCTTTAGAGCAAGAAGCAAGCTCTTGCTTTGTATAGTCTCTAATAAGGCTGGAAACGTAAGTGTGCTCAGAACAAAAGAACTGTGTTTCCTACACACACGCACCATATCTAGTTCAACTCTGCTTCTGAAACTGATACAAACCACAGGTCCTCTAACATCCAATGCTTTTCAGTTAGAGCAAGAAAGGGGTGAGCTTCGTGAACGATGTAGCTTCGTTTGAGCTGAAAAGTGACTGCGTTTACCTGAAACGATGTCTTGCTTGTAGGAAGACACAGAGCCTGGCATTTAACACCATTTCTGTAGGGAAAAACACAGCACAGTTCTCATCCATGAAACACACTCTGCTTTAGAGCAAGAAGCATGCTCTTGCTTTCTATAGTCTCTAATAAGGCTGGAAACGTGAGTGTGCTCAGAACAGAGGAACTGTGTTACCTACACACAGGGAACATATCTAGTTCAACTCTGCTTCTGAAACTGATACAAACCACAGATCATCTAACATCCAATGCTATTCAGTGAAGAGTGAGAAACGTATGACCTTCCTGAATGATTTTCCTTTGTTTGAGCTGAAAAGTGACTGCGTTTACATGAAATTTAGTCTTGCGTGTAGGAAGACACAGAACCTGGCATTTAACTCCGTTTCTTTAGAAAAACACTCAGCACAGTTCTCATCCATGAAACACACTCAGCTTTAGAGCAAGAAGCAAGCTCTTGCTTTCTAGAGTCTCTAATAAGGTGGGAAATGTGAGAGTGATCAGAACAAAAGAACTGTGTTTCCTACACACACGGACCATATCTAGTTCAACTCTGCTTCTGAAACTGATACAAACCACAGGCCCTCTAACATCCAATGCGTTTCAGTTAAGAGCGAGAAACGTGTGAGCTTCGTGTACAATATAGCTTCGTTTGAGCAGAAAAGTGACTGCGTTTACCTGAAACGAGGTCTTGCTTGTAGGAAGACACAGAGCCTGGCATTTAACTCCGTTTCTGAAGGGAAACACACAGCACAGTTCTCATCCATGAAACACACTCTGCTTTAGAGCAAGAAGCACGCTCTTGCTTTCTAGAGTCTCTAATAAGGCGGGAAACGTTAGAGTGCTCAGAACAAAAGAACTGTGTTTCCTATACACACACACGGACCATATCTAGTTCAACTCTGCTTCTGAAACTGATACAAACCACAGGTCATCTAACATCCAATGCTTTTCAGTGAAGAGTGAGAAACGTGTGACCTTCCTGAACGATGTAGCTTCATTTGAGCTGAAAAGTGACTGTGTTTACCTGAAACGAAGGCTTGCTTATAGGAAGACATAGAGCCTGGCAGATAACTCCGTTTCTGAATGGAAACACACAGCACAGTTCTCATCCATGACACACTCTGATTTAGAGCATGAAGCAAGCTCTTGCTCTCTATAGTCTCTAATAAGGCTGGAAATGTAAGTGTGCTCAGAACAAAAGAACTGTGTTTCCTACACAACGGACCATATCGAGTTCTACTCTGCTTCTGAAACAGATATAAACCACAGGTCCTCTAACATCAAAGGCTTTTCAGTTAAGAGCGCGAAACGTGTGACCTTCCTGAACGATTTAGATTCCTTTGAGAAGAAAAGTGAGTGCGTTTACCTGAAACAAAGTCTTGCTTGTAGGAAGACACAGAGCCTGGCATTTAACTCCGTTTCCAAAGGGAAACACACAGCACAGTTCTCATCCATGAAACACACTCAGCTTTAGAGCAAGAAGCAAGCTCTTGCTTTGTATAGTCTCTAATAAGGCTGGAAACGTAAGTGTGCCCAGAACAAAAGAACTGTGTTTCCTACACACACGCACCATATCTAGTTCAACTCTGCTTCTGAAACTGATACAAACCACAGGTCCTCTAATATCCAATGCTTTTCAGTTAGAGAGAGAAAGGTGTGAGCTTCGTGAACGATGTAGCTTCCTTTGAGCTGAAAAGTGACTGCGTTTACCTGAAACGATGTCTTGCTTGTAGGAAGACACAGAGCCTGGCATTTAAACCATTTCTGTAGGGAAAAACACAGCACAGTTCTCATCCATGAAACACACTCTGCTTTAGAGCAAGAAGCAAGCTCTTGCTTTCTATAGTCTCTAATAAGGCTGGAAACGTGAGTGTGCTCAGAACAGAAGAACTGTGTTACCTACACACAGGGAACATATCTAGTTCAACTCTGCTTCTGAAACTGATACAAACCACAGGTCATCTAACATCCAATGCTTTTCAGTGAAGAGTGAGAAACGTGTGACCTTCCTGAACGATTTTCCTTTGTTTGA
Source organism: Onychomys leucogaster (assembly GCA_949786385.1). Lineage (NCBI taxonomy): Eukaryota > Metazoa > Chordata > Mammalia > Rodentia > Cricetidae > Onychomys > Onychomys leucogaster. The sequence continues at coordinate 54,973 of OX460427.1, read as the reverse complement.
GCTGAAAAGTGACTGCGTTTACATGGAATTTAGTCTTGCGTGTAGGAAGACACAGAACCTGGCATTTAACTCCGTTTCTTTAGAAAAACACTCAGCACAGTTCTCATCCATGAAACACACTCAGCTTTAGAGCAAGAAGCAAGCTCTTGCCTTCTAGAGTCTCTAATAAGGTGGGAAACGTGAGAGTGCTCAGAACAAAAGAACTGTGTTTCCTACACACACGGACCATATCTAGTTCAACTCTGCTTCTGAAACTGATACAAACCACAGGCCCTCTAACATCCAATGAGTTTCAGTTAAGAGCGAGAACCATGTGAGCTTCGTGTACAATATAGCTTCGTTTGAGCTGAAAAGTGACTGCGTTTACCTGAAACGATGTCTTGCTTGTAGGAAGACACAGAGCCTGGCATTTAACTCCATTTCTGTAGGGAAAAACACAGCACAGTTCTCATCCAAGAAACACACTCTGATTTAGAGCAATAAGCAAGCTCTTGCTTTCTATAGTCTCTAATAATGCTGGAAACGTGAGTGTGCTCAGAACAGAACTGTGTTACCTACACACAGGGAACATATCTAGTTCAACTCTGCTTCTGAAACTGATACAAACCACAGGTCATCTAACATCCAATGCTTTTCAGTGAAGAGTGAGAAACGTGTGACCTTCCTGAACGATGTAGCTTCATTTGAGCTGAAAAGTGACTGTGTTTACCTGAAACGAAGGCTTGCTTGTAGCAAGACACAGAGCCTGGCATTTAACTCCGTTTCTGAAGAGAAACACACAGCACAGTTCTCATCCATGACACACTCTGCTTTAGAGCAAGAAGCACGCTCTTGCTCTCTATAGTCTCTAATAAGGCTGGAAATGTAAGTGTGCTCAGAACAAAAGAACTGTGTTTCCTACACAACGGACCATATCGAGTTGTACTCTGCTTCTGAAACAGATATAAACCACAGGTCCTCTAACATCAAAGGCTTTTCAGTTAAGAGCGCAAAACGTGAGAGCTTCGTGAACAATGTAGCTTCGTTTAAGATGAAAAGTGACTGCGTTTACCTGAAACGAAGTATTGCTTGTAGGAAGACACAGAGCCTGGCATTTAACTCCGTTTCTGAAGAGAAACACACAGCACAGTTCTCATCCATGAAACACACTCTGCTTTAGAGCAAGAAGCAAGCTCTTGCTTTGTATAGTCTCTAATAAGGCTGGAAACGTAAGTGTGCTCAGAACAAAAGAACTGTGTTTCCTACACACACGGACCATATCTAGTTCAACTCTGCTTCTGAAACTGATACAAACCACAGGTCCTCTAACATATAATGCTTTTCAGTTAAGAGCGAGAAAGGTGTGAGCTTCGTGAACAATGTAGCTTCCTTTGAGCTGAAAAGTGACTCCGTTTACCTGAAACGATGTCTTGCTTGTAGGAAGACACAGAGCCTGGTATTTAATTCCATTTCTGTAGGGAAAAACACAGCACAGTTCTCATCCATGAAACATACTCTGATTTAGAGCAATAAGCAAGCTCTTGCTTTCTATGGTCTCTAATAAGGCTGGAAACGTGAGTGTGCTCAGAACAAAAGAAATGTGTTACCTACACACAGGGAACATATCTAGTTCAACTCTGCTTCTGAAACTGATACAAACCACAGGTCATCTAACAACCACTGCTTTTCAGAGAAGAGTGAGAAACGTGTGACCTTCCTGAACGATTTAGATTCGTTTGAGCAGAAAAGTGACTGCGTTTACCTGAAACGAAGTCTTGCTGGTAGGAAGACACAGAGCCTGGCATTTAACTCCGTTTCCAAAGGGAAACACACAGCACAGTTCTCATCCATGAAACACACTCAGCTTTAGAGCAAGAAGCAAGCTCTTGCTTTGTATAGTCTCTAATAAGGCTGGAAACGTAAGTGTGCTCAGAACAAAAGAACTGTGTTTCCTACACACACGCACCATATCTAGTTCAACTCTGCTTCTGAAACTGATACAAACCACAGGTCCTCTAACATCCAATGCTTTTCAGTTAGAGCAAGAAAGGGGTGAGCTTCGTGAACGATGTAGCTTCGTTTGAGCTGAAAAGTGACTGCGTTTACCTGAAACGATGTCTTGCTTGTAGGAAGACACAGAGCCTGGCATTTAACACCATTTCTGTAGGGAAAAACACAGCACAGTTCTCATCCATGAAACACACTCTGCTTTAGAGCAAGAAGCATGCTCTTGCTTTCTATAGTCTCTAATAAGGCTGGAAACGTGAGTGTGCTCAGAACAGAGGAACTGTGTTACCTACACACAGGGAACATATCTAGTTCAACTCTGCTTCTGAAACTGATACAAACCACAGATCATCTAACATCCAATGCTATTCAGTGAAGAGTGAGAAACGTATGACCTTCCTGAATGATTTTCCTTTGTTTGAGCTGAAAAGTGACTGCGTTTACATGAAATTTAGTCTTGCGTGTAGGAAGACACAGAACCTGGCATTTAACTCCGTTTCTTTAGAAAAACACTCAGCACAGTTCTCATCCATGAAACACACTCAGCTTTAGAGCAAGAAGCAAGCTCTTGCTTTCTAGAGTCTCTAATAAGGTGGGAAATGTGAGAGTGATCAGAACAAAAGAACTGTGTTTCCTACACACACGGACCATATCTAGTTCAACTCTGCTTCTGAAACTGATACAAACCACAGGCCCTCTAACATCCAATGAGTTTCAGTTAAGAGCGAGAAACGTGTGAGCTTCGTGTACAATATAGCTTCGTTTGAGCAGAAAAGTGACTGCGTTTACCTGAAACGAGGTCTTGCTTGTAGGAAGACACAGAGCCTGGCATTTAACTCCGTTTCTGAAGGGAAACACACAGCACAGTTCTCATCCATGAAACACACTCTGCTTTAGAGCAAGAAGCACGCTCTTGCTTTCTAGAGTCTCTAATAAGGCGGGAAACGTTAGAGTGCTCAGAACAAAAGAACTGTGTTTCCTACACACACACACGGACCATATCTAGTTCAACTCTGCTTCTGAAACTGATACAAACCACAGGTCATCTAACATCCAATGCTTTTCAGTGAAGAGTGAGAAACGTGTGACCTTCCTGAACGATGTAGCTTCATTTGAGCTGAAAAGTGACTGTGTTTACCTGAAACGAAGGCTTGCTTATAGGAAGACATAGAGCCTGGCAGATAACTCCGTTTCTGAATGGAAACACACAGCACAGTTCTCATCCATGACACACTCTGATTTAGAGCATGAAGCAAGCTCTTGCTCTCTATAGTCTCTAATAAGGCTGGAAATGTAAGTGTGCTCAGAACAAAAGAACTGTGTTTCCTACACAACGGACCATATCGAGTTCTACTCTGCTTCTGAAACAGATATAAACCACAGGTCCTCTAACATCAAAGGCTTTTCAGTTAAGAGCTCGAAACGTGTGACCTTCCTGAACGATTTAGATTCCTTTGAGAAGAAAAGTGAGTGCGTTTACCTGAAACAAAGTCTTGCTTGTAGGAAGACACAGAGCCTGGCATTTAACTCCGTTTCCAAAGGGAAACACACAGCACAGTTCTCATCCATGAAACACACTCAGCTTTAGAGCAAGAAGCAAGCTCTTGCTTTATATAGTCTCTAATAAGGCTGGAAACGTAAGTGTGCCCAGAACAAAAGAACTGTGTTTCCTACACACACGCACCATATCTAGTTCAACTCTGCTTCTGAAACTGATACAAACCACAGGTCCTCTAATATCCAATGCTTTTCAGTTAGAGAGAGAAAGGTGTGAGCTTCGTGAACGATGTAGCTTCCTTTGAGCTGAAAAGTGACTGCGTTTACCTGAAACGATGTCTTGCTTGTAGGAAGACACAGAGCCTGGCATTTAAACCATTTCTGTAGGGAAAAACACAGCACAGTTCTCATCCATGAAACACACTCTGCTTTAGAGCAAGAAGCAAGCTCTTGCTTTCTATAGTCTCTAATAAGGCTGGAAACGTGAGTGTGCTCAGAACAGAAGAACTGTGTTACCTACACACAGGGAACATATCTAGTTCAACTCTGCTTCTGAAACTGATACAAACCACAGGTCATCTAACATCCAATGCTTTTCAGTGAAGAGTGAGAAACGTGTGACCTTCCTGAACGATTTTCCTTTGTTTGAGCTGAAAAGTGACTGCGTTTACATGGAATTTAGTCTTGCGTGTAGGAAGACACAGAACCTGGCATTTAACTCCGTTTCTTTAGAAAAACACTCAGCACAGTTCTCATCCATGAAACACACTCAGCTTTAGAGCAAGAAGCAAGCTCTTGCCTTCTAGAGTCTCTAATAAGGTGGGAAACGTGAGAGTGCTCAGAACAAAAGAACTGTGTTTCCTACACACACGGACCATATCTAGTTCAACTCTGCTTCTAAAACTGATACAAACCACAGGCCCTCTAACATCCAGTGCGTTTCAGTTAAGAGCGAGAAACGTGTGAGCTTCGTGTACAATATAGCTTCGTTTGAGCTGAGAAGTGACTGCGTTTACCTGAAACGAAGTCTCGCTTGTAGGAAGACACAAAGCCTGGCATTTAACTCCGTATCTGAAGGGAAACACACAGCACAGTTCTCATCCATGAAACACACTCTGCTTTAGAGCAAGAAGCAAGCTCTTGCTTTGTATAGTCTCTAATAAGGCTGGAAACGTGAGTGTGCTCAGAACAAAAGAACTGTGTTACCTACACACAGGGAACATATCTAGTTCAACTCTGCTTCTGAAACTGATACAAACCACAGGTCATCTAACATCCAATGCTTTTCAGTGAAGAGTGAGAAACGTGTGACCTTCCTGAACGATGTATCTTCATTTGAGCTGAAAAGTGACTGTGTTTACCTGAAACGAAGGCTTGCTTGTAGCAAGACACAGAGCCTGGCATTTAACTCCGTTTCTGAAGGGAAACACACAGCACAGTTCTCATCCATGACACACTCTGCTTTAGAGCAAGAAGCACGCTCTTGCTCTCTATAGTCTCTAATAAGGCTGGAAATGTAAGTGTGCTCAGAACAAAAGAACTGTGTTTCCTACACAACGGACCATATTGACTTGTACTCTGCTTCTGAAACAGATATAAACCACAGGTCCTCTAACATCAAAGGCTTTTCAGTTAAGAGCGCGAAACGTGAGAGCTTCGTGAACAATGTAGCTTCGTTTAAGATGAAAAGTGACTGCGTTTACCTGAAACGAAGTATTGCTTGTAGGAAGACACAGAGCCTGGCATTTAACTCCGTTTCTGAAGAGAAACACACAGCACAGTTCTCATCCATGAAACACACTCTGCTTTAGAGCAAGAAGCAAGCTCTTGCTTTGTATAGTCTCTAATAAGGCTGGAAACGTAAGTGTGCTCAGAACAAAAGAACTGTGTTTCCTACACACACGGACCATATCTAGTTCAACTCTGCTTCTGAAACTGATACAAACCACAGGTCCTCTAACATATAATGCTTTTCAGTTAAGAGCGAGAAAGGTGTGAGCTTCGTGAACAATGTAGCTTCCTTTGAGCTGAAAAGTGACTCCGTTTACCTGAAACGATGTCTTGCTTGTAGGAAGACACAGAGCCTGGCATTTAATTCCGTTTCTGTAGGGAAAAACACAGCACAGTTCTCATCCATGAAACATACTCTGATTTAGAGCAATAAGCAAGCTCTTGCTTTCTATAGTCTCTAATAAGGCTGGAAACGTGAGTGTGCTCAGAACAAAAGAAATGTGTTACCTACACACAGGGAACATATCTAGTTCAACTCTGCTTCTGAAACTGATACAAACTACAGGTCATCTAACAACCACTGCTTTTCAGAGAAGAGTGAGAAACGTGTGACCTTCCTGAACGATTTAGATTCGTTTGAGCAGAAAAGTGACTGCGTTTACCTGAAACGAAGTCTTGCTGGTAGGAAGACACAGAGCCTGGCATTTAACTCCGTTTCCAAAGGGAAACACACAGCACAGTTCTCATCCATGAAACACACTCAGCTTTAGAGCAAGAAGCAAGCTCTTGCTTTGTATAGTCTCTAATAAGGCTGGAAACGTAAGTGTGCTCAGAACAAAAGAACTGTGTTTCCTACACACACGCACCATATCTAGTTCAACTCTGCTTCTGAAACTGATACAAACCACAGGTCCTCTAACATCCAATGCTTTTCAGTTAGAGCAAGAAAGGGGTGAGCTTCGTGAACGATGTAGCTTCGTTTGAGCTGAAAAGTGACTGCGTTTACCTGAAACGATGTCTTGCTTGTAGGAAGACACAGAGCCTGGCATTTAAACCATTTCTGTAGGGAAAAACACAGCACAGTTCTCATCCATGAAACACACTCTGCTTTAGAGCAAGAAGCATGCTCTTGCTTTCTATAGTCTCTAATAAGGCTGGAAACGTGAGTGTGCTCAGAACAGAGGAACTGTGTTACCTACACACAGGGAACATATCTAGTTCAACTCTGCTTCTGAAACTGATACAAACCACAGATCATCTAACATCCAATGCTATTCAGTGAAGAGTGAGAAACGTATGACCTTCCTGAATGATTTTCCTTTGTTTGAGCTGAAAAGTGACTGCGTTTACATGAAATTTAGTCTTGCGTGTAGGAAGACACAGAACCTGGCATTTAACTCCGTTTCTTTAGAAAAACACTCAGCACAGTTCTCATCCATGAAACACACTCAGCTTTAGAGCAAGAAGCAAGCTCTTGCTTTCTAGAGTCTCTAATAAGGTGGGAAATGTGAGAGTGATCAGAACAAAAGAACTGTGTTTCCTACACACACGGACCATATCTAGTTCAACTCTGCTTCTGAAACTGATACAAACCACAGGCCCTCTAACATCCAATGAGTTTCAGTTAAGAGCGAGAAACGTGTGAGCTTCGTGTACAATATAGCTTCGTTTGAGCAGAAAAGTGACTGCGTTTACCTGAAACGAGGTCTTGCTTGTAGGAAGACACAGAGCCTGGCATTTAACTCCGTTTCTGAAGGGAAACACACAGCACAGTTCTCATCCATGAAACACACTCTGCTTTAGAGCAAGAAGCACGCTCTTGCTTTCTAGAGTCTCTAATAAGGCGGGAAACGTTAGAGTGCTCAGAACAAAAGAACTGTGTTTCCTACACACACACACGGACCATATCTAGTTCAACTCTGCTTCTGAAACTGATACAAACCACAGGTCATCTAACATCCAATGCTTTTCAGTGAAGAGTGAGAAACGTGTGACCTTCCTGAACGATGTAGCTTCATTTGAGCTGAAAAGTGACTGTGTTTACCTGAAACGAAGGCTTGCTTATAGGAAGACATAGAGCCTGGCAGATAACTCCGTTTCTGAATGGAAACACACAGCACAGTTCTCATCCATGACACACTCTGATTTAGAGCATGAAGCAAGCTCTTGCTCTCTATAGTCTCTAATAAGGCTGGAAATGTAAGTGTGCTCAGAACAAAAGAACTGTGTTTCCTACACAACGGACCATATCGAGTTCTACTCTGCTTCTGAAACAGATATAAACCACAGGTCCTCTAACATCAAAGGCTTTTCAGTTAAGAGCGCGAAACGTGTGACCTTCCTGAACGATTTAGATTCCTTTGAGAAGAAAAGTGAGTGCGTTTACCTGAAACAAAGTCTTGCTTGTAGGAAGACACAGAGCCTGGCATTTAACTCCGTTTCCAAAGGGAAACACACAGCACAGTTCTCATCCATGAAACACACTCAGCTTTAGAGCAAGAAGCAAGCTCTTGCTTTATATAGTCTCTAATAAGGCTGGAAACGTAAGTGTGCCCAGAACAAAAGAACTGTGTTTCCTACACACACGCACCATATCTAGTTCAACTCTGCTTCTGAAACTGATACAAACCACAGGTCCTCTAATATCCAATGCTTTTCAGTTAGAGAGAGAAAGGTGTGAGCTTCGTGAACGATGTAGCTTCCTTTGAGCTGAAAAGTGACTGCGTTTACCTGAAACGATGTCTTGCTTGTAGGAAGACACAGAGCCTGGCATTTAAACCATTTCTGTAGGGAAAAACACAGCACAGATCTCATCCATGAAACACACTCTGCTTTAGAGCAAGAAGCAAGCTCTTGCTTTCTATAGTCTCTAATAAGGCTGGAAACGTGAGTGTGCTCAGAACAGAAGAACTGTGTTACCTACACACAGGGAACATATCTAGTTCAACTCTGCTTCTGAAACTGATACAAACCACAGGTCATCTAACATCCAATGCTTTTCAGTGAAGAGTGAGAAACGTGTGACCTTCCTGAACGATTTTCCTTTGTTTGAGCTGAAAAGTGACTGCGTTTACATGGAATTTAGTCTTGCGTGTAGGAAGACACAGAACCTGGCATTTAACTCCGTTTCTTTAGAAAAACACTCAGCACAGTTCTCATCCATGAAACACACTCAGCTTTAGAGCAAGAAGCAAGCTCTTGCCTTCTAGAGTCTCTAATAAGGTGGGAAACGTGAGAGTGCTCAGAACAAAAGAACTGTGTTTCCTACACACACGGACCATATCTAGTTCAACTCTGCTTCTGAAACTGATACAAACCACAGGCCCTCTAACATCCAGTGCGTTTCAGTTAAGAGCGAGAAACGTGTGAGCTTCGTGTACAATATAGCTTCGTTTGAGCTGAGAAGTGACTGCGTTTACCTGAAACGAAGTCTCGCTTGTAGGAAGACACAAAGCCTGGCATTTAACTCCGTTTCTGAAGGGAAACACACAGCACAGTTCTCATCCATGAAACACACTCTGCTTTAGAGCAATAAGCAAGCTCTTGCTTTCTATAGTCTCTAATAATGCTGGAAACGTGAGTGTGCTCAGAACAGAACTGTGTTACCTACACACAGGGAACATATCTAGTTCAACTCTGCTTCTGAAACTGATACAAACCACAGGTCATCTAACATCAAAGGCTTTTCAGTTAAGAGCGCGAAACGTGAGAGCTTCGTGAACAATGTAGCTTCGTTTAAGATGAAAAGTGACTGCGTTTACCTGAAACGAAGTATTGCTTGTAGGAAGACACAGAGCCTGGCATTTAACTCCGTTTCTGAAGAGAAACACACAGCACAGTTCTCATCCATGAAACACACTCTGCTTTAGAGCAAGAAGCAAGCTCTTGCTTTGTATAGTCTCTAATAAGGCTGGAAACGTAAGTGTGCTCAGAACAAAAGAACTGTGTTTCCTACACACACGGACCATATCTAGTTCAACTCTGCTTCTGAAACTGATACAAACCACAGGTCCTCTAACATATAATGCTTTTCAGTTAAGAGCGAGAAAGGTGTGAGCTTCGTGAACAATGTAGCTTCCTTTGAGCTGAAAAGTGACTCCGTTTACCTGAAACGATGTCTTGCTTGTAGGAAGACACAGAGCCTGGCATTTAATTCCGTTTCTGGAGGGAAAAACACAGCACAGTTCTCATCCATGAAACATACTCTGATTTAGAGCAATAAGCAAGCTCTTGCTTTCTATAGTCTCTAATAAGGCTGGAAACGTGAGTGTGCTCAGAACAAAAGAAATGTGTTACCTACACACAGGGAACATATCTAGTTCAACTCTGCTTCTGAAACTGATACAAACCACAGGTCATCTAACAACCACTGCTTTTCAGAGAAGAGTGAGAAACGTGTGACCTTCCTGAACGATTTAGATTCGTTTGAGCAGAAAAGTGACTGCGTTTACCTGAAACGAAGTCTTGCTGGTAGGAAGACACAGAGCCTGACATTTAACTCCGTTTCCAAAGGGAAACACACAGCACAGTTCTCATCCATGAAACACACTCAGCTTTAGAGCAAGAAGCAAGCTCTTGCTTTGTATAGTCTCTAATAAGGCTGGAAACGTAAGTGTGCTCAGAACAAAAGAACTGTGTTTCCTACACACACGCACCATATCTAGTTCAACTCTGCTTCTGAAACTGATACAAACCACAGGTCCTCTAACATCCAATGCTTTTCAGTTAGAGCAAGAAAGGGGTGAGCTTCGTGAACGATGTAGCTTCGTTTGAGCTGAAAAGTGACTGCGTTTACCTGAAACGATGTCTTGCTTGTAGGAAGACACAGAGCCTGGCATTTAACACCATTTCTGTAGGGAAAAACACAGCACAGTTCTCATCCATGAAACACACTCTGCTTTAGAGCAAGAAGCATGCTCTTGCTTTCTATAGTCTCTAATAAGGCTGGAAACGTGAGTGTGCTCAGAACAGAGGAACTGTGTTACCTACACACAGGGAACATATCTAGTTCAACTCTGCTTCTGAAACTGATACAAACCACAGATCATCTAACATCCAATGCTATTCAGTGAAGAGTGAGAAACGTATGACCTTCCTGAATGATTTTCCTTTGTTTGAGCTGAAAAGTGACTGCGTTTACATGAAATTTAGTCTTGCGTGTAGGAAGACACAGAACCTGGCATTTAACTCCGTTTCTTTAGAAAAACACTCAGCACAGTTCTCATCCATGAAACACACTCAGCTTTAGAGCAAGAAGCAAGCTCTTGCTTTCTAGAGTCTCTAATAAGGTGGGAAATGTGAGAGTGATCAGAACAAAAGAACTGTGTTTCCTACACACACGGACCATATCTAGTTCAACTCTGCTTCTGAAACTGATACAAACCACAGGCCCTCTAACATCCAATGAGTTTCAGTTAAGAGCGAGAAACGTGTGAGCTTCGTGTACAATATAGCTTCGTTTGAGCAGAAAAGTGACTGCGTTTACCTGAAACGAGGTCTTGCTTGTAGGAAGACACAGAGCCTGGCATTTAACTCCGTTTCTGAAGGGAAACACACAGCACAGTTCTCATCCATGAAACACACTCTGCTTTAGAGCAAGAAGCACGCTCTTGCTTTCTAGAGTCTCTAATAAGGCGGGAAACGTTAGAGTGCTCAGAACAAAAGAACTGTGTTTCCTACACACACACACGGACCATATCTAGTTCAACTCTGCTTCTGAAACTGATACAAACCACAGGTCATCTAACATCCAATGCTTTTCAGTGAAGAGTGAGAAACGTGTGACCTTCCTGAACGATGTAGCTTCATTTGAGCTGAAAAGTGACTGTGTTTACCTGAAACGAAGGCTTGCTTATAGGAAGACATAGAGCCTGGCAGATAACTCCGTTTCTGAATGGAAACACACAGCACAGTTCTCATCCATGACACACTCTGATTTAGAGCATGAAGCAAGCTCTTGCTCTCTATAGTCTCTAATAAGGCTGGAAATGTAAGTGTGCTCAGAACAAAAGAACTGTGTTTCCTACACAACGGACCATATCGAGTTCTACTCTGCTTCTGAAACAGATATAAACCACAGGTCCTCTAACATCAAAGGCTTTTCAGTTAAGAGCTCGAAACGTGTGACCTTCCTGAACGATTTAGATTCCTTTGAGAAGAAAAGTGAGTGCGTTTACCTGAAACAAAGTCTTGCTTGTAGGAAGACACAGAGCCTGGCATTTAACTCCGTTTCCAAAGGGAAACACACAGCACAGTTCTCATCCATGAAACACACTCAGCTTTAGAGCAAGAAGCAAGCTCTTGCTTTATATAGTCTCTAATAAGGCTGGAAACGTAAGTGTGCCCAGAACAAAAGAACTGTGTTTCCTACACACACGCACCATATCTAGTTCAACTCTGCTTCTGAAACTGATACAAACCACAGGTCCTCTAATATCCAATGCTTTTCAGTTAGAGAGAGAAAGGTGTGAGCTTCGTGAACGATGTAGCTTCCTTTGAGCTGAAAAGTGACTGCGTTTACCTGAAACGATGTCTTGCTTGTAGGAAGACACAGAGCCTGGCATTTAAACCATTTCTGTAGGGAAAAACACAGCACAGTTCTCATCCATGAAACACACTCTGCTTTAGAGCAAGAAGCAAGCTCTTGCTTTCTATAGTCTCTAATAAGGCTGGAAACGTGAGTGTGCTCAGAACAGAAGAACTGTGTTACCTACACACAGGGAACATATCTAGTTCAACTCTGCTTCTGAAACTGATACAAACCACAGGTCATCTAACATCCAATGCTTTTCAGTGAAGAGTGAGAAACGTGTGACCTTCCTGAACGATTTTCCTTTGTTTGAGCTGAAAAGTGACTGCGTTTACATGGAATTTAGTCTTGCGTGTAGGAAGACACAGAACCTGGCATTTAACTCCGTTTCTTTAGAAAAACACTCAGCACAGTTCTCATCCATGAAACACACTCAGCTTTAGAGCAAGAAGCAAGCTCTTGCTTTCTAGAGTCTCTAATAAGGTGGGAAATGTGAGAGTGATCAGAACAAAAGAACTGTGTTTCCTACACACACGGACCATATCTAGTTCAACTCTGCTTCTGAAACTGATACAAACCACAGGCCCTCTAACATCCAATGAGTTTCAGTTAAGAGCGAGAAACGTGTGAGCTTCGTGTACAATATAGCTTCGTTTGAGCAGAAAAGTGACTGCGTTTACCTGAAACGAGGTCTTGCTTGTAGGAAGACACAGAGCCTGGCATTTAACTCCGTTTCTGAAGGGAAACACACAGCACAGTTCTCATCCATGAAACACACTCTGCTTTAGAGCAAGAAGCACGCTCTTGCTTTCTAGAGTCTCTAATAAGGCGGGAAACGTTAGAGTGCTCAGAACAAAAGAACTGTGTTTCCTACACACACACACGGACCATATCTAGTTCAACTCTGCTTCTGAAACTGATACAAACCACAGGTCATCTAACATCCAATGCTTTTCAGTGAAGAGTGAGAAACGTGTGACCTTCCTGAACGATGTAGCTTCATTTGAGCTGAAAAGTGACTGTGTTTACCTGAAACGAAGGCTTGCTTATAGGAAGACATAGAGCCTGGCAGATAACTCCGTTTCTGAATGGAAACACACAGCACAGTTCTCATCCATGACACACTCTGATTTAGAGCATGAAGCAAGCTCTTGCTCTCTATAGTCTCTAATAAGGCTGGAAATGTAAGTGTGCTCAGAACAAAAGAACTGTGTTTCCTACACAACGGACCATATCGAGTTCTACTCTGCTTCTGAAACAGATATAAACCACAGGTCCTCTAACATCAAAGGCTTTTCAGTTAAGAGCTCGAAACGTGTGACCTTCCTGAACGATTTAGATTCCTTTGAGAAGAAAAGTGAGTGCGTTTACCTGAAACAAAGTCTTGCTTGTAGGAAGACACAGAGCCTGGCATTTAACTCCGTTTCCAAAGGGAAACACACAGCACAGTTCTCATCCATGAAACACACTCAGCTTTAGAGCAAGAAGCAAGCTCTTGCTTTATATAGTCTCTAATAAGGCTGGAAACGTAAGTGTGCCCAGAACAAAAGAACTGTGTTTCCTACACACACGCACCATATCTAGTTCAACTCTGCTTCTGAAACTGATACAAACCACAGGTCCTCTAATATCCAATGCTTTTCAGTTAGAGAGAGAAAGGTGTGAGCTTCGTGAACGATGTAGCTTCCTTTGAGCTGAAAAGTGACTGCGTTTACCTGAAACGATGTCTTGCTTGTAGGAAGACACAGAGCCTGGCATTTAAACCATTTCTGTAGGGAAAAACACAGCACAGTTCTCATCCATGAAACACACTCTGCTTTAGAGCAAGAAGCAAGCTCTTGCTTTCTATAGTCTCTAATAAGGCTGGAAACGTGAGTGTGCTCAGAACAGAAGAACTGTGTTACCTACACACAGGGAACATATCTAGTTCAACTCTGCTTCTGAAACTGATACAAACCACAGGTCATCTAACATCCAATGCTTTTCAGTGAAGAGTGAGAAACGTGTGACCTTCCTGAACGATTTTCCTTTGTTTGAGCTGAAAAGTGACTGCGTTTACATGGAATTTAGTCTTGCGTGTAGGAAGACACAGAACCTGGCATTTAACTCCGTTTCTTTAGAAAAACACTCAGCACAGTTCTCATCCATGAAACACACTCAGCTTTAGAGCAAGAAGCAAGCTCTTGCCTTCTAGAGTCTCTAATAAGGTGGGAAACGTGAGAGTGCTCAGAACAAAAGAACTGTGTTTCCTACACACACGGACCATATCTAGTTCAACTCTGCTTCTGAAACTGATACAAACCACAGGCCCACTAACATCCAGTGCGTTTCAGTTAAGAGCGAGAAACGTGTGAGCTTCGTGTACAATATAGCTTCGTTTGAGCTGAGAAGTGACTGCGTTTACCTGAAACGAAGTCTCGCTTGTAGGAAGACACAAAGCCTGGCATTTAACTCCGTTTCTGAAGGGAAACACACAGCACAGTTCTCATCCATGAAACACACTCTGCTTTAGAGCAAGAAGCAAGCTCTTGCTTTGTATAGTCTCTAATAAGGCTGGAAACGTGAGTGTGCTCAGAACAAAAGAACTGTGTTACCTACACACAGGGAACATATCTAGTTCAACTCTGCTTCTGAAACTGATACAAACCACAGGTCATCTAACATCCAATGCTTTTCAGTGAAGAGTGAGAAACGTGTGACCTTCCTGAACGATTTTCCTTTGTTTGAGCTGAAAAGTGACTGCGTTTACATGGAATTTAGTCTTGCGTGTAGGAAGACACAGAACCTGGCATTTAACTCCGTTTCTTTAGAAAAACACTCAGCACAGTTCTCATCCATGAAACACACTCAGCTTTAGAGCAAGAAGCAAGCTCTTGCCTTCTAGAGTCTCTAATAAGGTGGGAAACGTGAGAGTGCTCAGAACAAAAGAACTGTGTTTCCTACACACACGGACCATATCTAGTTCAACTCTGCTTCTGAAACTGATACAAACCACAGGCCCTCTAACATCCAATGAGTTTCAGTTAAGAGCGAGAACCATGTGAGCTTCGTGTACAATATAGCTTCGTTTGAGCTGAAAAGTGACTGCGTTTACCTGAAACGATGTCTTGCTTGTAGGAAGACACAGAGCCTGGCATTTAACTCCATTTCTGTAGGGAAAAACACAGCACAGTTCTCATCCAAGAAACACACTCTGATTTAGAGCAATAAGCAAGCTCTTGCTTTCTATAGTCTCTAATAATGCTGGAAACGTGAGTGTGCTCAGAACAGAACTGTGTTACCTACACACAGGGAACATATCTAGTTCAACTCTGCTTCTGAAACTGATACAAACCACAGGTCATCTAACATCCAATGCTTTTCAGTGAAGAGTGAGAAACGTGTGACCTTCCTGAACGATGTAGCTTCATTTGAGCTGAAAAGTGACTGTGTTTACCTGAAACGAAGGCTTGCTTGTAGCAAGACACAGAGCCTGGCATTTAACTCCGTTTCTGAAGGGAAACACACAGCACAGTTCTCATCCATGACACACTCTGCTTTAGAGCAAGAAGCACGCTCTTGCTCTCTATAGTCTCTAATAAGGCTGGAAATGTAAGTGTGCTCAGAACAAAAGAACTGTGTTTCCTACACAACGGACCATATCGAGTTGTACTCTGCTTCTGAAACAGATATAAACCAAAGGTCCTCTAACATCAAAGGCTTTTCAGTTAAGAGCGCAAAACGTGAGAGCTTCGTGAACAATGTAGCTTCGTTTAAGATGAAAAGTGACTGCGTTTACCTGAAACGAAGTATTGCTTGTAGGAAGACACAGAGCCTGGCATTTAACTCCGTTTCTGAAGAGAAACACACAGCACAGTTCTCATCCATGAAACACACTCTGCTTTAGAGCAAGAAGCAAGCTCTTGCTTTGTATAGTCTCTAATAAGGCTGGAAACGTAAGTGTGCTCAGAACAAAAGAACTGTGTTTCCTACACACACGGACCATATCTAGTTCAACTCTGCTTCTGAAACTGATACAAACCACAGGTCCTCTAACATATAATGCTTTTCAGTTAAGAGCGAGAAAGGTGTGAGCTTCGTGAACAATGTAGCTTCCTTTGAGCTGAAAAGTGACTCCGTTTACCTGAAACGATGTCTTGCTTGTAGGAAGACACAGAGCCTGGCATTTAATTCCGTTTCTGGAGGGAAAAACACAGCACAGTTCTCATCCATGAAACATACTCTGATTTAGAGCAATAAGCAAGCTCTTGCTTTCTATAGTCTCTAATAAGGCTGGAAACGTGAGTGTTCTCAGAACAAAAGAAATGTGTTACCTACACACAGGGAACATATCTAGTTCAACTCTGCTTCTGAAACTGATACAAACCACAGGTCATCTAACAACCACTGCTTTTCAGAGAAGAGTGAGAAACGTGTGACCTTCCTGAACGATTTAGATTCGTTTGAGCAGAAAAGTGACTGCGTTTACCTGAAACGAAGTCTTGCTGGTAGGAAGACACAGAGCCTGGCATTTAACTCCGTTTCCAAAGGGAAACACACAGCACAGTTCTCATCCATGAAACACACTCAGCTTTAGAGCAAGAAGCAAGCTCTTGCTTTGTATAGTCTCTAATAAGGCTGGAAACGTAAGTGTGCTCAGAACAAAAGAACTGTGTTTCCTACACACACGCACCATATCTAGTTCAACTCTGCTTCTGAAACTGATACAAACCACAGGTCCTCTAACATCCAATGCTTTTCAGTTAGAGCAAGAAAGGGGTGAGCTTCGTGAACGATGTAGCTTCGTTTGAGCTGAAAAGTGACTGCGTTTACCTGAAACGATGTCTTGCTTGTAGGAAGACACAGAGCCTGGCATTTAACACCATTTCTGTAGGGAAAAACACAGCACAGTTCTCATCCATGAAACACACTCTGCTTTAGAGCAAGAAGCATGCTCTTGCTTTCTATAGTCTCTAATAAGGCTGGAAACGTGAGTGTGCTCAGAACAGAGGAACTGTGTTACCTACACACAGGGAACATATCTAGTTCAACTCTGCTTCTGAAACTGATACAAACCACAGATCATCTAACATCCAATGCTATTCAGTGAAGAGTGAGAAACGTATGACCTTCCTGAATGATTTTCTTTTGTTTGAGCTGAAAAGTGACTGCGTTTACATGAAATTTAGTCTTGCGTGTAGGAAGACACAGAACCTGGCATTTAACTCCGTTTCTTTAGAAAAACACTCAGCACAGTTCTCATCCATGAAACACACTCAGCTTTAGAGCAAGAAGCAAGCTCTTGCTTTCTAGAGTCTCTAATAAGGTGGGAAATGTGAGAGTGATCAGAACAAAAGAACTGTGTTTCCTACACACACGGACCATATCTAGTTCAACTCTGCTTCTGAAACTGATACAAACCACAGGCCCTCTAACATCCAATGAGTTTCAGTTAAGAGCGAGAAACGTGTGAGCTTCGTGTACAATATAGCTTCGTTTGAGCAGAAAAGTGACTGTGTTTACCTGAAACGAGGTCTTGCTTGTAGGAAGACACAGAGCCTGGCATTTAACTCCGTTTCTGAAGGGAAACACACAGCACAGTTCTCATCCATGAAACACACTCTGCTTTAGAGCAAGAAGCACGCTCTTGCTTTCTAGAGTCTCTAATAAGGCGGGAAACGTTAGAGTGCTCAGAACAAAAGAACTGTGTTTCCTACACACACACACGGACCATATCTAGTTCAACTCTGCTTCTGAAACTGATACAAACCACAGGTCATCTAACATCCAATGCTTTTCAGTGAAGAGTGAGAAACGTGTGACCTTCCTGAACGATGTAGCTTCATTTGAGCTGAAAAGTGACTGTGTTTACCTGAAACGAAGGCTTGCTTATAGGAAGACATAGAGCCTGGCAGATAACTCCGTTTCTGAATGGAAACACACAGCACAGTTCTCATCCATGACACACTCTGATTTAGAGCATGAAGCAAGCTCTTGCTCTCTATAGTCTCTAATAAGGCTGGAAATGTAAGTGTGCTCAGAACAAAAGAACTGTGTTTCCTACACAACGGACCATATCGAGTTCTACTCTGCTTCTGAAACAGATATAAACCACAGGTCCTCTAACATCAAAGGCTTTTCAGTTAAGAGCGCGAAACGTGTGACCTTCCTGAACGATTTAGATTCCTTTGAGAAGAAAAGTGAGTGCGTTTACCTGAAACAAAGTCTTGCTTGTAGGAAGACACAGAGCCTGGCATTTAACTCCGTTTCCAAAGGGAAACACACAGCACAGTTCTCATCCATGAAACACACTCAGCTTTAGAGCAAGAAGCAAGCTCTTGCTTTATATAGTCTCTAATAAGGCTGGAAACGTAAGTGTGCCCAGAACAAAAGAACTGTGTTTCCTACACACACGCACCATATCTAGTTCAACTCTGCTTCTGAAACTGATACAAACCACAGGTCCTCTAATATCCAATGCTTTTCAGTTAGAGAGAGAAAGGTGTGAGCTTCGTGAACGATGTAGCTTCCTTTGAGCTGAAAAGTGACTGCGTTTACCTGAAACGATGTCTTGCTTGTAGGAAGACACAGAGCCTGGCATTTAAACCATTTCTGTAGGGAAAAACACAGCACAGTTCTCATCCATGAAACACACTCTGCTTTAGAGCAAGAAGCAAGCTCTTGCTTTCTATAGTCTCTAATAAGGCTGGAAACGTGAGTGTGCTCAGAACAGAAGAACTGTGTTACCTACACACAGGGAACATATCTAGTTCAACTCTGCTTCTGAAACTGATACAAACCACAGGTCATCTAACATCCAATGCTTTTCAGTGAAGAGTGAGAAACGTGTGACCTTCCTGAACGATTTTCCTTTGTTTGAGCTGAAAAGTGACTGCGTTTACATGGAATTTAGTCTTGCGTGTAGGAAGACACAGAACCTGGCATTTAACCCCGTTTCTTTAGAAAAACACTCAGCACAGTTCTCATCCATGAAACACACTCTGCTTTAGAGCAAGAAGCAAGCTCTTGCTTTGTATAGTCTCTAATAAGGCTGGAAACGTGAGTGTGCTCAGAACAAAAGAACTGTGTTACCTACACACAGGGAACATATCTAGTTCAACTCTGCTTCTGAAACTGATACAAACCACAGGTCATCTAACATCCAATGCTTTTCAGTGAAGAGTGAGAAACGTGTGACCTTCCTGAACGATTTTCCTTTGTTTGAGCTGAAAAGTGACTGCGTTTACATGGAATTTAGTCTTGCGTGTAGGAAGACACAGAACCTGGCATTTAACTCCGTTTCTTTAGAAAAACACTCAGCACACTTCTCATCCATGAAACACACTCAGCTTTAGAGCAAGAAGCAAGCTCTTGCCTTCTAGAGTCTCTAATAAGGTGGGAAACGTGAGAGTGCTCAGAACAAAAGAACTGTGTTTCCTACACACACGGACCATATCTAGTTCAACTCTGCTTCTGAAACTGATACAAACCACAGGCCCTCTAACATCCAATGAGTTTCAGTTAAGAGCGAGAACCATGTGAGCTTCGTGTACAATATAGCTTCGTTTGAGCTGAAAAGTGACTGCGTTTACCTGAAACGATGTCTTGCTTGTAGCAAGACACAGAGCCTGGCATTTAACTCCATTTCTGTAGGGAAACACACAGCACAGTTCTCATCCATGACACACTCTGCTTTAGAGCAAGAAGCACGCTCTTGCTCTCTATAGTCTCTAATAAGGCTGGAAATGTAAGTGTGCTCAGAACAAAAGAACTGTGTTTCCTACACAACGGACCATATCGAGTTGTACTCTGCTTCTGAAACAGATATAAACCAAAGGTCCTCTAACATCAAAGGCTTTTCAGTTAAGAGCGCAAAACGTGAGAGCTTCGTGAACAATGTAGCTTCGTTTAAGATGAAAAGTGACTGCGTTTACCTGAAACGAAGTATTGCTTGTAGGAAGACACAGAGCCTGGCATTTAACTCCGTTTCTGAAGAGAAACACACAGCACAGTTCTCATCCATGAAACACACTCTGCTTTAGAGCAAGAAGCAAGCTCTTGCTTTGTATAGTCTCTAATAAGGCTGGAAACGTAAGTGTGCTCAGAACAAAAGAACTGTGTTTCCTACACACACGGACCATATCTAGTTCAACTCTGCTTCTGAAACTGATACAAACCACAGGTCCTCTAACATATAATGCTTTTCAGTTAAGAGCGAGAAAGGTGTGAGCTTCGTGAACAATGTAGCTTCCTTTGAGCTGAAAAGTGACTCCGTTTACCTGAAACGATGTCTTGCTTGTAGGAAGACACAGAGCCTGGCATTTAATTCCGTTTCTGTAGGGAAAAACACAGCACAGTTCTCATCCATGAAACATACTCTGATTTAGAGCAATAAGCAAGCTCTTGCTTTCTATAGTCTCTAATAAGGCTGGAAACGTGAGTGTGCTCAGAACAAAAGAAATGTGTTACCTACACACAGGGAACATATCTAGTTCAACTCTGCTTCTGAAACTGATACAAACCACAGGTCATCTAACAACCACTGCTTTTCAGAGAAGAGTGAGAAACGTGTGACCTTCCTGAACGATTTAGATTCGTTTGAGCAGAAAAGTGACTGCGTTTACCTGAAACGAAGTCTTGCTGGTAGGAAGACACAGAGCCTGGCATTTAACTCCGTTTCCAAAGGGAAACACACAGCACAGTTCTCATCCATGAAACACACTCAGCTTTAGAGCAAGAAGCAAGCTCTTGCTTTGTATAGTCTCTAATAAGGCTGGAAACGTAAGTGTGCTCAGAACAAAAGAACTGTGTTTCCTACACACACGCACCATATCTAGTTCAACTCTGCTTCTGAAACTGATACAAACCACAGGTCCTCTAACATCCAATGCTTTTCAGTTAGAGCAAGAAAGGGGTGAGCTTCGTGAACGATGTAGCTTCGTTTGAGCTGAAAAGTGACTGCGTTTACCTGAAACGATGTCTTGCTTGTAGGAAGACACAGAGCCTGGCATTTAACACCATTTCTGTAGGGAAAAACACAGCACAGTTCTCATCCATGAAACACACTCTGCTTTAGAGCAAGAAGCATGCTCTTGCTTTCTATAGTCTCTAATAAGGCTGGAAACGTGAGTGTGCTCAGAACAGAGGAACTGTGTTACCTACACACAGGGAACATATCTAGTTCAACTCTGCTTCTGAAACTGATACAAACCACAGATCATCTAACATCCAATGCTATTCAGTGAAGAGTGAGAAACGTATGACCTTCCTGAATGATATTCCTTTGTTTGAGCTGAAAAGTGACTGCGTTTACATGAAATTTAGTCTTGCGTGTAGGAAGACACAGAACCTGGCATTTAACTCCGTTTCTTTAGAAAAACACTCAGCACAGTTCTCATCCATGAAACACACTCAGCTTTAGAGCAAGAAGCAAGCTCTTGCTTTCTAGAGTCTCTAATAAGGTGGGAAATGTGAGAGTGATCAGAACAAAAGAACTGTGTTTCCTACACACACGGACCATATCTAGTTCAACTCTGCTTCTGAAACTGATACAAACCACAGGCCCTCTAACATCCAATGAGTTTCAGTTAAGAGCGAGAACCATGTGAGCTTCGTGTACAATATAGCTTCGTTTGAGCTGAAAAGTGACTGCGTTTACCTGAAACGATGTCTTGCTTGCAGGAAGACACAGAGCCTGGCATTTAACTCCATTTCTGTAGGGAAAAACACAGCACAGTTCTCATCCAAGAAACACACTCTGATTTAGAGCAATAAGCAAGCTCTTGCTTTCTATAGTCTCCAATAATGCTGGAAACGTGAGTGTGCTCAGAACAGAACTGTGTTACCTACACACAGGGAACATATCTAGTTCAACTCTGCTTCTGAAACTGATACAAACCACAGGTCATCTAACATCCAATGCTTTTCAGTGAAGAGTGAGAAACGTGTGACCTTCCTGAACGATGTAGCTTCATTTGAGCTGAAAAGTGACTGTGTTTACCTGAAACGAAGGCTTGCTTGTAGCAAGACACAGAGCCTGGCATTTAACTCCGTTTCTGAAGGGAAACACACAGCACAGTTCTCATCAATGACACACTCTGCTTTAGAGCAAGAAGCACGCTCTTGCTCTCTATAGTCTCTAATAAGGCTGGAAATGTAAGTGTGCTCAGAACAAAAGAACTGTGTTTCCTACACAACGGACCATATCGAGTTGTACTCTGCTTCTGAAACAGATATAAACCAAAGGTCCTCTAACATCAAAGGCTTTTCAGTTAAGAGCGCGAAACGTGAGAGCTTCGTGAACAATGTAGCTTCGTTTAAGATGAAAAGTGACTGCGTTTACCTGAAACGAAGTATTGCTTGTAGGAAGACACAGAGCCTGGCATTTAACTCCGTTTCTGAAGAGAAACACACAGCACAGTTCTCATCCATGAAACACACTCTGCTTTAGAGCAAGAAGCAAGCTCTTGCTTTGTATAGTCTCTAATAAGGCTGGAAACGTAAGTGTGCTCAGAACAAAAGAACTGTGTTTCCTACACACACGGACCATATCTAGTTCAACTCTGCTTCTGAAACTGATACAAACCACAGGTCCTCTAACATCCAATGCTTTTCAGTTAAGAGCGAGAAAGGTGTGAGCTTCGTGAACAATGTAGCTTCCTTTGAGCTGAAAAGTGACTCCGTTTACCTGAAACGATGTCTTGCTTGTAGGAAGACACAGAGCCTGGCATTTAATTCCGTTTCTGTAGGGAAAAACACAGCACAGTTCTCATCCATGAAACATACTCTGATTTAGAGCAATAAGCAAGCTCTTGCTTTCTATAGTCTCTAATAAGGCTGGAAACGTGAGTGTGCTCAGAACAAAAGAAATGTGTTACCTACACACAGGGAACATATCTAGTTCAACTCTGCTTCTGAAACTGATACAAACCACAGGTCATCTAACAACCACTGCTTTTCAGAGAAGAGTGAGAAACGTGTGACCTTCCTGAACGATTTAGATTCGTTTGAGCAGAAAAGTGACTGCGTTTACCTGAAACGAAGTCTTGCTGGTAGGAAGACACAGAGCCTGGCATTTAACTCCGTTTCCAAAGGGAAACACACAGCACAGTTCTCATCCATGAAACACACTCAGCTTTAGAGCAAGAAGCAAGCTCTTGCTTTGTATAGTCTCTAATAAGGCTGGAAACGTAAGTGTGCTCAGAACAAAAGAACTGTGTTTCCTACACACACGCACCATATCTAGTTCAACTCTGCTTCTGAAACTGATACAAACCACAGGTCCTCTAACATCCAATGCTTTTCAGTTAGAACAAGAAAGGGGTGAGCTTCGTGAACGATGTAGCTTCGTTTGAGCTGAAAAGTGACTGCGTTTACCTGAAACGATGTCTTGCTTGTAGGAAGACACAGAGCCTGGCATTTAACACCATTTCTGTAGGGAAAAACACAGCACAGTTCTCATCCATGAAACACACTCTGCTTTAGAGCAAGAAGCATGCTCTTGCTTTCTATAGTCTCTAATAAGGCTGGAAACGTGAGTGTGCTCAGAACAGAGGAACTGTGTTACCTACACACAGGGAACATATCTAGTTCAACTCTGCTTCTGAAACTGATACAAACCACAGATCATCTAACATCCAATGCTATTCAGTGAAGAGTGAGAAACGTATGACCTTCCTGAATGATTTTCCTTTGTTTGAGCTGAAAAGTGACTGCGTTTACATGAAATTTAGTCTTGCGTGTAGGAAGACACAGAACCTGGCATTTAACTCCGTTTCTTTAGAAAAACACTCAGCACAGTTCTCATCCATGAAACACACTCAGCTTTAGAGCAAGAAGCAAGCTCTTGCTTTCTAGAGTCTCTAATAAGGTGGGAAATGTGAGAGTGATCAGAACAAAAGAACTGTGTTTCCTACACACACGGACCATATCTAGTTCAACTCTGCTTCTGAAACTGATACAAACCACAGGCCCTCTAACATCCAATGAGTTTCAGTTAAGAGCGAGAAACGTGTGAGCTTCGTGTACAATATAGCTTCGTTTGAGCAGAAAAGTGACTGTGTTTACCTGAAACGAAGTCTTGCTTGTAGGAAGACACAGAGCCTGGCATTTAACTCCGTTTCTGAAGGGAAACACACAGCACAGTTCTCATCCATGAAACACACTCTGCTTTAGAGCAAGAAGCACGCTCTTGCTTTCTAGAGTCTCTAATAAGGCGGGAAACGTTAGAGTGCTCAGAACAAAAGAACTGTGTTTCCTACACACACACACGGACCATATCTAGTTCAACTCTGCTTCTGAAACTGATACAAACCACAGGTCATCTAACATCCAATGCTTTTCAGTGAAGAGTGAGAAACGTGTGACCTTCCTGAACGATGTAGCTTCGTTTGAGCTGAAAAGTGATTGCGTTTACCTGAAACGATGTCTTGCTTGTAGGAAGACACAGAGCCTGGCATTTAACACCATTTCTGTAGGGAAAAACACAGCACAGTTCTCATCCATGAAACACACTCTGCTTTAGAGCAAGAAGCATGCTCTTGCTTTCTATAGTCTCTAATAAGGCTGGAAACGTGAGTGTGCTCAGAACAGAGGAACTGTGTTACCTACACACAGGGAACATATCTAGTTCAACTCTGCTTCTGAAACTGATACAAACCACAGGTCATCTAACATCCAATGCTTTTCAGTGAAGAGTGAGAAACGTGTGACCTTCCTGAACGATTTTCCTTTGTTTGAGCTGAAAAGTGACTGCGTTTACATGGAATTTAGTCTTGCGTGTAGGAAGACACAGAACCTGGCATTTAACTCCGTTTCTTTAGAAAAACACTCAGCACAGTTCTCATCCATGAAACACACTCAGCTTTAGAGCAAGAAGCAAGCTCTTGCCTTCTAGAGTCTCTAATAAGGTGGGAAACGTGAGAGTGCTCAGAACAAAAGAACTGTGTTTCCTACACACACGGACCATATCTAGTTCAACTCTGCTTCTGAAACTGATACAAACCACAGGCCCTCTAACATCCAGTGCGTTTCAGTTAAGAGCGAGAAACGTGTGAGCTTCGTGTACAATATAGCTTCGTTTGAGCTGAGAAGTGACTGCGTTTACCTGAAACGAAGTCTCGCTTGTAGGAAGACACAAAGCCTGGCATTTAACTCCGTTTCTGAAGGGAAACACACAGCACAGTTCTCATCCATGAAACACACTCTGCTTTAGAGCAAGAAGCACGCTCTTGCTTTCTAGAGTCTCTAATAAGGCGGGAAACGTGAGAGTGCTCAGAACAAAAGAACTGTGTTTCCTACACACACGGACCATATCTAGTTCAACTCTGCTTCTGAAACTGATACAAACCACAGGCCCTCTAACATCCAGTGCGTTTCAGTTAAGAGCGAGAAACGTGTGAGCTTCGTGTACAATATAGCTTCGTTTGAGCTGAGAAGTGACTGCGTTTACCTGAAACGAAGTCTCGCTTGTAGGAAGACACAAAGCCTGGCATTTAACTCCGTTTCTGAAGGGAAACACACAGCACAGTTCTCATCCATGAAACACACTCTGCTTTAGAGCAAGAAGCAAGCTCTTGCTTTGTATAGTCTCTAATAAGGCTGGAAACGTGAGTGTGCTCAGAACAAAAGAACTGTGTTACCTACACACAGGGAACATATCTAGTTCAACTCTGCTTCTGAAACTGATACAAACCACAGGTCATCTAACATCCAATGCTTTTCAGTGAAGAGTGAGAAACGTGTGACCTTCCTGAACGATTTTCCTTTGTTTGAGCTGAAAAGTGACTGCGTTTACATGGAATTTAGTCTTGCGTGTAGGAAGACACAGAACCTGGCATTTAACTCCGTTTCTTTAGAAAAACACTCAGCACAGTTCTCATCCATGAAACACACTCAGCTTTAGAGCAAGAAGCAAGCTCTTGCCTTCTAGAGTCTCTAATAAGGTGGGAAACGTGAGAGTGCTCAGAACAAAAGAACTGTGTTTCCTACACACACGGACCATATCTAGTTCAACTCTGCTTCTGAAACTGATACAAACCACAGGCCCTCTAACATCCAATGAGTTTCAGTTAAGAGCGAGAACCATGTGAGCTTCGTGTACAATATAGCTTCGTTTGAGCTGAAAAGTGACTGCGTTTACCTGAAACGATGTCTTGCTTGTAGCAAGACACAGAGCCTGGCATTTAACTCCATTTCTGTAGGGAAACACACAGCACAGTTCTCATCCATGACACACTCTGCTTTAGAGCAAGAAGCACGCTCTTGCTCTCTATAGTCTCTAATAAGGCTGGAAATGTAAGTGTGCTCAGAACAAAAGAACTGTGTTTCCTACACAACGGACCATATCGAGTTGTACTCTGCTTCTGAAACAGATATAAACCAAAGGTCCTCTAACATCAAAGGCTTTTCAGTTAAGAGCGCGAAACGTGAGAGCTTCGTGAACAATGTAGCTTCGTTTAAGATGAAAAGTGACTGCGTTTACCTGAAACGAAGTATTGCTTGTAGGAAGACACAGAGCCTGGCATTTAACTCCGTTTCTGAAGAGAAACACACAGCACAGTTCTCATCCATGAAACACACTCTGCTTTAGAGCAAGAAGCAAGCTCTTGCTTTGTATAGTCTCTAATAAGGCTGGAAACGTAAGTGTGCTCAGAACAAAAGAACTGTGTTTCCTACACACACGGACCATATCTAGTTCAACTCTGCTTCTGAAACTGATACAAACCACAGGTCCTCTAACATATAATGCTTTTCAGTTAAGAGCGAGAAAGGTGTGAGCTTCGTGAACAATGTAGCTTCCTTTGAGCTGAAAAGTGACTCCGTTTACCTGAAACGATGTCTTGCTTGTAGGAAGACACAGAGCCTGGCATTTAATTCCGTTTCTGTAGGGAAAAACACAGCACAGTTCTCATCCATGAAACATACTCTGATTTAGAGCAATAAGCAAGCTCTTGCTTTCTATAGTCTCTAATAAGGCTGGAAACGTGAGTGTGCTCAGAACAAAAGAAATGTGTTACCTACACACAGGGAACATATCTAGTTCAACTCTGCTTCTGAAACTGATACAAACCACAGGTCATCTAACAACCACTGCTTTTCAGAGAAGAGTGAGAAACGTGTGACCTTCCTGAACGATTTAGATTCGTTTGAGCAGAAAAGTGACTGCGTTTACCTGAAACGAAGTCTTGCTGGTAGGAAGACACAGAGCCTGGCATTTAACTCCGTTTCCAAAGGGAAACACACAGCACAGTTCTCATCCATGAAACACACTCAGCTTTAGAGCAAGAAGCAAGCTCTTGCTTTGTATAGTCTCTAATAAGGCTGGAAACGTAAGTGTGCTCAGAACAAAAGAACTGTGTTTCCTACACACACGCACCATATCTAGTTCAACTCTGCTTCTGAAACTGATACAAACCACAGGTCCTCTAACATCCAATGCTTTTCAGTTAGAGCAAGAAAGGGGTGAGCTTCGTGAACGATGTAGCTTCGTTTGAGCTGAAAAGTGACTGCGTTTACCTGAAACGATGTCTTGCTTGTAGGAAGACACAGAGCCTGGCATTTAACACCATTTCTGTAGGGAAAAACACAGCACAGTTCTCATCCATGAAACACACTCTGCTTTAGAGCAAGAAGCATGCTCTTGCTTTCTATAGTCTCTAATAAGGCTGGAAACGTGAGTGTGCTCAGAACAGAGGAACTGTGTTACCTACACACAGGGAACATATCTAGTTCAACTCTGCTTCTGAAACTGATACAAACCACAGATCATCTAACATCCAATGCTATTCAGTGAAGAGTGAGAAACGTATGACCTTCCTGAATGATATTCCTTTGTTTGAGCTGAAAAGTGACTGCGTTTACATGAAATTTAGTCTTGCGTGTAGGAAGACACAGAACCTGGCATTTAACTCCGTTTCTTTAGAAAAACACTCAGCACAGTTCTCATCCATGAAACACACTCAGCTTTAGAGCAAGAAGCAAGCTCTTGCTTTCTAGAGTCTCTAATAAGGTGGGAAATGTGAGAGTGATCAGAACAAAAGAACTGTGTTTCCTACACACACGGACCATATCTAGTTCAACTCTGCTTCTGAAACTGATACAAACCACAGGCCCTCTAACATCCAATGAGTTTCAGTTAAGAGCGAGAACCATGTGAGCTTCGTGTACAATATAGCTTCGTTTGAGCTGAAAAGTGACTGCGTTTACCTGAAACGATGTCTTGCTTGCAGGAAGACACAGAGCCTGGCATTTAACTCCATTTCTGTAGGGAAAAACACAGCACAGTTCTCATCCAAGAAACACACTCTGATTTAGAGCAATAAGCAAGCTCTTGCTTTCTATAGTCTCCAATAATGCTGGAAACGTGAGTGTGCTCAGAACAGAACTGTGTTACCTACACACAGGGAACATATCTAGTTCAACTCTGCTTCTGAAACTGATACAAACCACAGGTCATCTAACATCCAATGCTTTTCAGTGAAGAGTGAGAAACGTGTGACCTTCCTGAACGATGTAGCTTCATTTGAGCTGAAAAGTGACTGTGTTTACCTGAAACGAAGGCTTGCTTGTAGCAAGACACAGAGCCTGGCATTTAACTCCGTTTCTGAAGGGAAACACACAGCACAGTTCTCATCCATGACACACTCTGCTTTAGAGCAAGAAGCACGCTCTTGCTCTCTATAGTCTCTAATAAGGCTGGAAATGTAAGTGTGCTCAGAACAAAAGAACTGTGTTTCCTACACAACGGACCATATCGAGTTGTACTCTGCTTCTGAAACAGATATAAACCAAAGGTCCTCTAACATCAAAGGCTTTTCAGTTAAGAGCGCGAAACGTGAGAGCTTCGTGAACAATGTAGCTTCGTTTAAGATGAAAAGTGACTGCGTTTACCTGAAACGAAGTATTGCTTGTAGGAAGACACAGAGCCTGGCATTTAACTCCGTTTCTGAAGAGAAACACACAGCACAGTTCTCATCCATGAAACACACTCTGCTTTAGAGCAAGAAGCAAGCTCTTGCTTTGTATAGTCTCTAATAAGGCTGGAAACGTAAGTGTGCTCAGAACAAAAGAACTGTGTTTCCTACACACACGGACCATATCTAGTTCAACTCTGATTCTGAAACTGATACAAACCACAGGTCCTCTAACATATAATGCTTTTCAGTTAAGAGCGAGAAAGGTGTGAGCTTCGTGAACAATGTAGCTTCCTTTGAGCTGAAAAGTGACTCCGTTTACCTGAAACGATGTCTTGCTTGTAGGAAGACACAGAGCCTGGCATTTAATTCCGTTTCTGTAGGGAAAAACACAGCACAGTTCTCATCCATGAAACATACTCTGATTTAGAGCAATAAGCAAGCTCTTGCTTTCTATAGTCTCTAATAAGGCTGGAAACGTGAGTGTGCTCAGAACAAAAGAAATGTGTTACCTACACACAGGGAACATATCTAGTTCAACTCTGCTTCTGAAACTGATACAAACCACAGGTCATCTAACAACCACTGCTTTTCAGAGAAGAGTGAGAAACGTGTGACCTTCCTGAACGATTTAGATTCGTTTGAGCAGAAAAGTGACTGCGTTTACCTGAAACGAAGTCTTGCTGGTAGGAAGACACAGAGCCTGGCATTTAACTCCGTTTCCAAAGGGAAACACACGGCACAGTTCTCATCCATGAAACACACTCAGCTTTAGAGCAAGAAGCAAGCTCTTGCTTTGTATAGTCTCTAATAAGGCTGGAAACGTAAGTGTGCTCAGAACAAAAGAACTGTGTTTCCTACACACACGCACCATATCTAGTTCAACTCTGCTTCTGAAACTGATACAAACCACAGGTCCTCTAACATCCAATGCTTTTCAGTTAGAACAAGAAAGGGGTGAGCTTCGTGAACGATGTAGCTTCGTTTGAGCTGAAAAGTGACTGCGTTTACCTGAAACGATGTCTTGCTTGTAGGAAGACACAGAGCCTGGCATTTAACACCATTTCTGTAGGGAAAAACACAGCACAGTTCTCATCCATGAAACACACTCTGCTTTAGAGCAAGAAGCATGCTCTTGCTTTCTATAGTCTCTAATAAGGCTGGAAACGTGAGTGTGCTCAGAACAGAGGAACTGTGTTACCTACACACAGGGAACATATCTAGTTCAACTCTGCTTCTGAAACTGATACAAACCACAGATCATCTAACATCCAATGCTATTCAGTGAAGAGTGAGAAACGTATGACCTTCCTGAATGATTTTCCTTTGTTTGAGCTGAAAAGTGACTGCGTTTACATGAAATTTAGTCTTGCGTGTAGGAAGACACAGAACCTGGCATTTAACTCCGTTTCTTTAGAAAAACACTCAGCACAGTTCTCATCCATGAAACACACTCAGCTTTAGAGCAAGAAGCAAGCTCTTGCTTTCTAGAGTCTCTAATAAGGTGGGAAATGTGAGAGTGATCAGAACAAAAGAACTGTGTTTCCTACACACACGGACCATATCTAGTTCAACTCTGCTTCTGAAACTGATATAAACCACAGGTCATCTAACATCAAAGGCTTTTCAGTTAAGAGCGCGAAACGTGTGACCTTCCTGAACGATTTAGATTCCTTTGAGAAGAAAAGTGAGTGCGTTTACCTGAAACAAAGTCTTGCTTGTAGGAAGACACAGAGCCTGGCATTTAATTCCGTTTCCAAAGGGAAACACACAGCACAGTTCTCATCCATGAAACACACTCAGCTTTAGAGCAAGAAGCAAGCTCTTGCTTTGTATAGTCTCTAATAAGGCTGGAAACGTAAGTGTGCTCAGAACAAAAGAACTGTGTTTCCTACACACACGCACCATATCTAGTTCAACTCTGCTTCTGAAACTGATACAAACCACAGGTCCTCTAATATCCAATGCTTTTCAGTTAGAGCGAGAAAGGTGTGAGCTTCGTGAATTATGTAGCTTCGTTTGAGCTGAAAAGTGACTGCGTTTACCTGAAACGATGTCTTGCTTGTAGGAAGACACAGAGCCTGGCATTTAACACCATTTCTGTAGGGAAAAACACAGCACAGTTCTCATCCATGAAACACACTCTGCTTTAGAGCAAGAAGCAAGCTCTTGCTTTGTATAGTCTCTAATAATGCTGGAAACGTGAGTGTGCTCAGAACAGAAGAACTGTGTTACCTACACACAGGGAACATATCTAGTTCAACTCTGCTTCTGAAACTGATACAAACCACAGGTCATCTAACATCCAATGCTTTTCAGTGAAGAGTGAGAAACGTGTGACCTTCCTGAACGATTTTCCTTTGTTTGAGCTGAAAAGTGACTGCGTTTACATGGAATTTAGTCTTGCGTGTAGGAAGACACAGAACCTGGCATTTAACTCCGTTTCCAAAGGGAAACACACAGCACAGTTCTCATCCATGAAACACACTCTGCTTTAGAGCAAGAAGCATGCTCTTGCTTTCTATAGTCTCTAATAAGGCTGGAAACGTGAGTGTGCTCAGAACAGAAGAACTGTGTTACCTACACACAGGGAACATATCTAGTTCAACTCTGCTTCTGAAACTGATACAAACCACAGATCATCTAACATCCAATGCTATTCAGTGAAGAGTGAGAAACGTATGACCTTCCTGAACGATTTTCCTTTGTTTGAGCTGAAAAGTGACTGCGTTTACATGAAATTTAGTCTTGCGTGTAGGAAGACACAGAACCTGGCATTTAACTCCGTTTCTTTAGAAAAACACTCAGCACAGTTCTCATCCATGAAACACACTCAGCTTTAGAGCAAGAAGCAAGCTCTTGCCTTCTAGAGTCTCTAATAAGGTGGGAAACGTGAGAGTGCTCAGAACAAAAGAACTGTGTTTCCTACACACACGGACCATATCTAGTTCAACTCTGCTTCTGAAACTGATACAAACCACAGGTCCTCTAACATCCAATGAGTTTCAGTTAAGAGCGAGAAACATGTGAGCTTCGTGTACAATATAGCTTCGTTTGAGCTGAAAAGTGATTGCGTTTACCTGAAACGATGTCTTGCTTGTAGGAAGACACAGAGCCTGGCATTTAACTCCATTTCTGTAGGGAAAAACACAGCACAGTTCTCATCCAAGAAACACACTCTGATTTAGAGCAATAAGCAAGCTCTTGCTTTCTATAGTCTCTAATAAGGCTGGAAACGTGAGTGTGCTCAGAACAGAACTGTGTTACCTACACACAGGGAACATATCTAGTTCAACTCTGCTTCTGAAACTGATACAAACCACAGGTCATCTAACATCCAATGCTTTTCAGTGAAGAGTGAGAAACGTGTGACCTTCCTGAACGATGTAGCTTCATTTGAGCTGAAAAGTGACTGTGTTTACCTGAAACGAAGGCTTGCTTGTAGCAAGACACAGAGCCTGGCATTTAACTCCGATTCTGAAGGGAAACACACAGCACAGTTCTCATCCATGACACACTCTGCTTTAGAGCAAGAAGCACGCTCTTGCTCTCTATAGTCTCTAATAAGGCTTGAAATGTAAGTGTGCTCAGAAAAAAAGAACTGTGTTTCCTACACAATGGACCATATCGAGTTGTACTCTGCTTCTGAAACAGATATAAACCACAGGTCCTCTAACATCAAAGGCTTTTCAGTTAAGAGCGCGAAACGTGAGAGCTTCGTGAACAATGTAGCTTCGTTTAAGATGAAAAGTGACTGCGTTTACCTGAAACGAAGTATTGCTTGTAGGAAGACACAGAGCCTGGCATTTAACTCCGTTTCTGAAGAGAAACACACAGCACAGTTCTCATCCATGAAACACACTCTGCTTTAGAGCAAGAAGCAAGCTCTTGCTTTGTATAGTCTCTAATAAGGCTGGAAACGTAAGTGTGCTCAGAACAAAAGAACTGTGTTTCCTACACACACGGACCATATCTAGTTCAACTCTGCTTCTGAAACTGATACAAACCACAGGTCCTCTAACATATAATGCTTTTCAGTTAAGAGCGAGAAAGGTGTGAGCTTCGTGAACAATGTAGCTTCCTTTGAGCTGAAAAGTGACTCCGTTTACCTGAAACGATGTCTTGCTTGTAGGAAGACACAGAGCCTGGCATTTAACTCCATTTCTGTAGGGAAAAACACAGCACAGTTCTCATCCAAGAAACACACTCTGATTTAGAGCAATAAGCAAGCTCTTGCTTTCTATAGTCTCTAATAAGGCTGGAAACGTGAGTGTGCTCAGAACAGAACTGTGTTACCTACACACAGGGAACATATCTAGTTCAACTCTGCTTCTGAAACTGATACAAACCACAGGTCATCTAACATCCAATGCTTTTCAGTGAAGAGTGAGAAACGTGTGACCTTCCTGAACGATGTAGCTTCATTTGAGCTGAAAAGTGACTGTGTTTACCTGAAACGAAGGCTTGCTTGTAGCAAGACACAGAGCCTGGCATTTAACTCCGATTCTGAAGGGAAACACACAGCACAGTTCTCATCCATGACACACTCTGCTTTAGAGCAAGAAGCACGCTCTTGCTCTCTATAGTCTCTAATAAGGCTTGAAATGTAAGTGTGCTCAGAAAAAAAGAACTGTGTTTCCTACACAATGGACCATATCGAGTTGTACTCTGCTTCTGAAACAGATATAAACCACAGGTCCTCTAACATCAAAGGCTTTTCAGTTAAGAGCGCGAAACGTGAGAGCTTCGTGAACAATGTAGCTTCGTTTAAGATGAAAAGTGACTGCGTTTACCTGAAACGAAGTATTGCTTGTAGGAAGACACAGAGCCTGGCATTTAACTCCGTTTCTGAAGAGAAACACACAGCACAGTTCTCATCCATGAAACACACTCTGCTTTAGAGCAAGAAGCAAGCTCTTGCTTTGTATAGTCTCTAATAAGGCTGGAAACGTAAGTGTGCTCAGAACAAAAGAACTGTGTTTCCTACACACACGGACCATATCTAGTTCAACTCTGCTTCTGAAACTGATACAAACCACAGGTCCTCTAACATATAATGCTTTTCAGTTAAGAGCGAGAAAGGTGTGAGCTTCGTGAACAATGTAGCTTCCTTTGAGCTGAAAAGTGACTCCGTTTACCTGAAACGATGTCTTGCTTGTAGGAAGACACAGAGCCTGGCATTTAATTCCGTTTCTGTAGGGAAAAACACAGCACAGTTCTCATCCATGAAACATACTCTGATTTAGAGCAATAAGCAAGCTCTTGCTTTCTATAGTCTCTAATAAGGCTGGAAACGTGAGTGTGCTCAGAACAAAAGAAATGTGTTACCTACACACAGGGAACATATCTAGTTCAACTCTGCTTCTGAAACTGATACAAACCACAGGTCATCTAACAACCACTGCTTTTCAGAGAAGAGTGAGAAACGTGTGACCTTCCTGAACGATTTAGATTCGTTTGAGCAGAAAAGTGACTGCGTTTACCTGAAACGAAGTCTTGCTGGTAGGAAGACACAGAGCCTGGCA
Source organism: Onychomys leucogaster (assembly GCA_949786385.1). NCBI lineage: Eukaryota > Metazoa > Chordata > Mammalia > Rodentia > Cricetidae > Onychomys > Onychomys leucogaster. Next base: position 20,813 of record OX460427.1, on the reverse strand, counting down.
TTTAACTCCGTTTCCAAAGGGAAACACACAGCACAGTTCTCATCCATGAAACACACTCAGCTTTAGAGCAAGAAGCAAGCTCTTGCTTTGTATAGTCTCTAATAAGGCTGGAAACGTAAGTGTGCTCAGAACAAAAGAACTGTGTTTCCTACACACACGCACCATATCTAGTTCAACTCTGCTTCTGAAACTGATACAAACCACAGGTCCTCTAACATCCAATGCTTTTCAGTTAGAGCAAGAAAGGGGTGAGCTTCGTGAACGATGTAGCTTCGTTTGAGCTGAAAAGTGACTGCGTTTACCTGAAACGATATCTTGCTTGTAGGAAGACACAGAGCCTGGCATTTAACACCATTTCTGTAGGGAAAAACACAGCACAGTTCTCATCCATGAAACACACTCTGCTTTAGAGCAAGAAGCATGCTCTTGCTTTCTATAGTCTCTAATAAGGCTGGAAACGTGAGTGTGCTCAGAACAGAAGAACTGTGTTACCTACACACAGGGAACATATCTAGTTCAACTCTGCTTCTGAAACTGATACAAACCACAGATCATCTAGCATCCAATGCTATTCAGTGAAGAGTGAGAAACATATGACCTTCCTGAACGATTTTCCTTTGTTTGAGCTGAAAAGTGACTGCGTTTACATGAAATTTAGTCTTGCGTGTAGGAAGACACAGAACCTGGCATTTAACTCCGTTTCTTTAGAAAAACACTCAGCACAGTTCTCATCCATGAAACACACTCAGCTTTAGAGCAAGAAGCAAGCTCTTGCTTTCTAGAGTCTCTAATAAGGTGGGAAATGTGAGAGTGCTCAGAACAAAAGAACTGTGTTTCCTACACACACGGACCATATCTAGTTCAACTCTGCTTCTGAAACTGATACAAACCACAGGCCCTCTAACATCCAATGCGTTTCAGTTAAGAGCGAGAAACGTGTGAGCTTCGTGTACAATATAGCTTCGTTTGAGCAGAAGAGTGACTGCGTTTACCTGAAACGATGTCTTGCTTGTAGGAAGACACAGAGCCTGGCATTTAACTCCGTTTCTGAAGGGAAACACACAGCACAGTTCTCATCCATGAAACACACTCTGCTTTAGAGCAAGAAGCACGCTCTTGCTTTCTAGAGTCTCTAATAAGGCTGGAAACGTTAGAGTGCTCAGAACAAAAGAACTGTGTTTCCTACACACACACACGGACCATATCTAGTTCAACTCTGCTTCTGAAACTGATACAAACCACAGGTCATCTAACATCCAATGCTTTTCAGTGAAGAGTGAGAAACGTGTGACCTTCCTGAACGATGTAGCTTCATTTGAGCTGAAAAGTGACTGTATTTACCTGAAACGAAGGCTTGCTTATAGGAAGACATAGAGCCTGGCAGATAACTCCGTTTCTGAAGGGAAACACACAGCACAGTTCTAATCCATGACACACTCTGCTTTAGAGCAAGAAGCAAGCTCTTGCTCTCTATAGTCTCTAATAAGGCTGGAAATGTAAGTGTGCTCAGAACAAAAGAACTGTGTTTCCTACACAACGGACCATATCGAGTTCTACTCTGCTTCTGAAACAGATATAAACCACAGGTCCTCTAACATCAAAGGCTTTTCAGTTAAGAGTGCGAAACTTGTGACCTTCCTGAACGATTTAGATTCCTTTGAGAAGAAAAGTGAGTGCGTTTACCTGAAACAAAGTCTTGCTTGTAGGAAGACACAGAGCCTGGCATTTAACTCCGTTTCCAAAGGGAAACACACAGCACAGTTCTCATCCATAAAACACACTCAGCTTTAGAGCAAGAAGCAAGCTCTTGCTTTGTATAGTCTCTAATAAGGCTGGAAACGTAAGTGTGCTCAGAACAAAAGAACTGTGTTTCCTACACACACGCACCATATCTAGTTCAACTCTGCTTCTGAAACTGATACAAACCACAGGTCTTCTAATATCCAATGCTTCTCAGTTAGAGCGAGAAAGGTGTGAGCTTCGTGAACGATGTAGCTTCCTTTGAGCTGAAAAGTGACTGCGTTTACCTGAAACGATGTCTTCCTTGTAGGAAGACACAGAGCCTGGCATTTAAACCATTTCTGTAGGGAAAAACACAGCACAGTTCTCATCCATGAAACACACTCTGCTTTAGAGCAAGAAGCAAGCTCTTGCTTTCTATAGTCTCTAATAAGGCTGGAAACGTGAGTGTGCTCAGAACAGAAGAACTGTGTTACCTACACACAGGGAACATATCTAGTTCAACTCTGCTTCTGAAACTGATACAAACCACAGGTCATCTAACATCCAATGCTTTTCAGTGAAGAGTGAGAAACGTGTGACCTTCCTGAACGATTTTCCTTTGTTTGAGCTGAAAAGTGACTGCGTTTACATGGAATTTAGTCTTGCGTGTAGGAAGACACAGAACCTGGCATTTAACTCCGTTTCTTTAGAAAAACACTCAGCACAGTTCTCATCCATGAAACACACTCAGCTTTAGAGCAAGAAGCAAGCTCTTGCCTTCTAGAGTCTCTAATAAGGTGGGAAACGTGAGAGTGCTCAGAACAAAAGAACTGTGTTTCCTACACACACGGACCATATCTAGTTCAACTCTGCTTCTGAAACTAATACAAACCACAGGTCCTCTAACATCCAATGCTTTTCAGTTAAGAGTGAGAAACGTGTGACCTTCCTGAACGATGTAGCTTCATTTGAGCTGAAAAGTGACTGTGATTACCTGAAACGAAGGCTTGCTTGTAGCAAGACACAGAGCCTGGCATTTAACTCCGTTTCTGAAGGGAAACACACAGCACAGTTCTCATCCATGACACACTCTGCTTTAGAGCAAGAAGCATGCTCTTGCTCTCTATAGTCTCTAATAAGGCTGGAAATGTAAGTGTGCTCAGAACAAAAGAACTGTGTTTCCTACACAACGGACCATATCGAGTTCTACTCTGCTTCTGAAACAGATATAAACCACAGGTCCTCTAACATCAAAGGCTTTTCAGTTAAGAGCGCGAAACGTGAGAGCTTCGTGAACAATGTAGCTTCGTTTAAGATGAAAAGTGACTGCGTTTACCTGAAACGAAGTATTGCTTGTAGGAAGACACAGAGCCTGGCATTTAACTCCGTTTCTGAAGAGAAAAACACAGCACAGTTCTCATCTATGAAACACACTCTGCTTTAGAGCAAGAAGCAAGCTCTTGCTTTGTATAGTCTCTAATAAGGCTGGAAACGTAAGTGTGTTCAGAACAAAAGAACTGTGTTTCCTACACACACGGACCATATCTAGATCAACTCTGCTTCTGAAACTGATACAAACCACAGGTCCTCTAACATATAAGGCTTTTCAGTTAAGAGCGAGAAAGGTGTGAGCTTCGTGAACATGTAGCTTCCTTTGAGCTGAAAAGTGACCCGTTTACCTGAAACGATGTCTTGCTTGTAGGAAGACACAGAGCCTGGCATTTAACTCCGTTTCCAAAGGGAAACACACAGCACAGTTCTCATCCATGAAACACACTCAGCTTTAGAGCAAGAAGCATGCTCTTGCTTTCTATAGTCTCTAATAAGGCTGGAAACGTAAGTGTGCTCAGAACAAAAGAACTGTGTTTCCTACACACAGGGAACATATCTAGTTCAACTCCGCTTCTGAAACTGATACAAACCACAGGTCATCTAACATCCAATGCTTTTCAGTGAAGAGTGAGAAACGTGTGACCTTCCTGAACGATATTCCTTTGTTTGAGCTGAAAAGTGACTGCGTTTACATGAAATTTAGTCTTGAGTGTAGGAAGACACAGAACCTGTCATTTAACTCCGTTTCTTTAGAAAAACACTCAGCACAGTTCTCATCCATGAAACACACTCTTCTTTAGAGCAAGAAGCAAGCTCTTGCTTTCAAGGGTCTCTAATAAGGCTGGAAACGTGAGTGTGCTCAAAACAAAAGAACTGTGTTTCCTACACAGACGGACCATATCTAGTTCAACTCTGCTTCTGAAACTGATACAAACCACAGGTCCTCTAACATCCAATGCTTTTCAGTTAAGAGTGAGAAACGTGTGACCTTCCTGAACGATGTAGCTTCATTTGAGCTGAAAAGTGACTGTGTTTACCTGTAACGAAGGCTTGCTTGTAAGAAGACACAGAGCCTGGCATTTATCTCCGTTTCTGAAGGGAAACACACAGCACAGTTCTCATCCATGACACACTCTGCTTTAGAGCAAGAAGCAAGCTCTTGCTCTCTGTAGTCTCTAATAAGGCTGGAAATGTATGTGTGCTCAGAACAAAAGAACTGTGTTTCCTACACAACGGACCATATCGAGTTCTACTCTGCTTCTGAAACAGATATAAACCACAGGTCCTCTAACATCAAAGGCTTTTCAGTTAAGAGCGCGAAACGTGTGAGCTTCGTGAACAATGTAGCTTCGTTTAAGATGAAAAGTGACTGCGTTTACCTGAAACGAAGTATTGCTTGTAGGAAGACACAGAGCCTGGCATTTAACTCCGTTTCTGAAGAGAAACACACAGCACAGTTCTCATCCATGAAACACACTCTGCTTTAGAGCAAGAAGCAAGCTCTTGCTTTGTATAGTCTCTAATAAGGCTAGAAACGTAAGTGTGCTCAGAACAAAAGAACTGTGTTTCCTACACACACGGACCATATCTAGATCAACTCTGCTTCTGAAACTGATACAAACCACAGGTCCTCTAACATATAAGGCTTTTCAGTTAAGAGCGAGAAAGGTGTGAGCTTCGTGAACAATGTAGCTTCCTTTGAGCTGAAAAGTGACCCGTTTACCTGAAACGATGTCTTCCTTGTAGGAAGACACAGAGCCTGGCATTTAACTCCGTTTCCAAAGGGAAACACACAGCACAGTTCTCATCCATGAAACACACTCAGCTTTAGAGCAAGAAGCATGCTCTTGCTTTCTATAGTCTCTAATAAGGCTGGAAACGTAAGTGTGCTCAGAACAAAAGAACTGTGTTTCCTACACACAGGGAACATATCTAGTTCAACTCTGCTTCTGAAACTGATACAAACCACAGGTCATCTAACATCCAAGGCTTTTCAGTGAAGAGTGAGAAACGTGTGACCTTCCTGAACGATATTCCTTTGTTTGAGCTGAAAAGTGACTGCGTTTACATGAAATTTAGTCTTGAGTGTAGGAAGACACAGAACCTGTCATTTAACTCCGTTTCTTTAGAAAAACACTCAGCACAGTTCTCATCCATGAAACACACTCTTCTTTAGAGCAAGAAGCAAGCTCTTGCTTTCAAGGGTCTCTAATAAGGCTGGAAACGTGAGTGTGCTCAAAACAAAAGAACTGTGTTTCCTACACAGACGGACCATATCTAGTTCAACTCTGCTTCTGAAACTGATACAAACCACAGGTCATCTAACATCCAATGCTTTTCAGTTAAGAGTGAGAAACGTGTGACCTTCCTGAACGATGTAGCTTCATTTGAGCTGAAAAGTGACTGTGTTTACCTGTAACGAAGGCTTGCTTGTAAGAAGACACAGAGCCTGGCATTTATCTCCGTTTCTGAAGGGAAACACACAGCACAGTTCTCATCCATGACACACTCTGCTTTAGAGCAAGAAGCAAGCTCTTGCTCTCTGTAGTCTCTAATAAGGCTGGAAATGTATGTGTGCTCAGAACAAAAGAACTGTGTTTCCTACACAACGGACCATATCGAGTTCTACTCTGCTTCTGAAACAGATATAAACCACAGGTCCTCTAACATCAAAGGCTTTTCAGTTAAGAGCGCGAAACGTGTGAGCTTCGTGAACAATGTAGCTTCGTTTAAGATGAAAAGTGACTGCGTTTACCTGAAACGAAGTATTGCTTGTAGGAAGACACAGAGCCTGGCATTTAACTCCGTTTCTGAAGAGAAACACACAGCACAGTTCTCATCCATGAAACACACTCTGCTTTAGAGCAAGAAGCAAGCTCTTGCTTTGTATAGTCTCTAATAAGGCTGGAAACGTAAGTGTGCTCAGAACAAAAGAACTGTGTTTCCTACACACACGGACCATATCTAGATCAACTCTGCTTCTGAAACTGATACAAACCACAGGTCCTCTAACATATAAGGCTTTTCAGTTAAGAGCGAGAAAGGTGTGAGCTTCGTGAACAATGTAGCTTCCTTTGAGCTGAAAAGTGACCCGTTTACCTGAAACGATGTCTTGCTTGTAGGAAGACACAGAGCCTGGCATTTAACTCCGTTTCCAAAGGGAAACACACAGCACAGTTCTCATCCATGAAACACACTCAGCTTTAGAGCAAGAAGCATGCTCTTGCTTTCTATAGTCTCTAATAAGGCTGGAAACGTGAGTGTGCTCAGAACAAAAGAACTGTGTTACCTACACACAGGGAACATATCTAGTTCACTTCTGCTTCTCAAACTGATACAAACCACAGGTCATCTAACATCCAATGCTTTTCAGTGAAGAGTGAGAAACGTGTGACCTTCCTGAACGATTTTCCTTTGTTTGAGCTGAAAAGTGACTGCGTTTACATGAAATTTAGTCCTGCGTGTAGTAAGACACAGAACCTGGCATTTAACACCGTTTCTTTAGGAAAACACTCAGCACAGTTCTCATCCATGAAACACACTCTGCTTTAGAGCAAGAAGCAAGCTCTTGCTTTCAAGGGTCTCTAATAAGGCTGGAAACGTGAGTGTGCTCAAAACAAAAGAACTGTGTTTCCTACACACACGCACCATATCTACTTCAACTCTGCTTCTGAAACTGATACAAACCACAGGTCCTCTAACATCAAATGCTTTTCAGTTAGAGCGAGAAAGGTGTGAGCTTCGTGAATGATGTAGCTTCGTTTGAGCTGAAAAGTGACTGCGTGTACCTGAAACGATGTCTTGCTTGTAGGAAGACACAGAGCCTGGCATTTAACACCATTTCTGTAGGGAAAAACACAGCACAGTTCTCATCTTTGAAACACACTCTTCTTTAGAGCAAGAAGCAAGCTCTTGCTTTCAAGGGTCTCTAATAAAGCTGGAAACGTGAGTATGCTCAAAACAAAAGAACTGTGTTTCCTACACACACGGACCATATCTAGTTCAACTCTGCTTCTAAAACTGATACAAACCACAGGTCCTCTAACATCCAATGCTTTTCAGTTAAGAGTGAGAAACGTGTGACCTTCCTGAACGATGTAGCTTCATTTGAGCTGAAAAGTGACTGTGTTTACCTGAAACGAAGGCTTGCATGTAGGAAGACACAGAGCCTGTCACTTAACTCCGTTTCTGAAGGGAAACACACAGCACAGTTCTCATCCATGACACACTCTGCTTTAGAGCAAGAAGCTAGCTCTTGCTCTCTATAGTCTCTAATAAGGCTGGAAATGTAAGTGTGTTCAGAACAAAAGAACTGTGTTTCCTACACAACGGACCATATCGAGTTGTACTCTGCTTCTGAAACAGATAAAAACCACAGGTCCTCTAACATCAAAGGCTTTTCAGTTAACAGCGCGAAACTTGTGAGCTTCGTGAACAATGTAGATTCGTTTAAGATGAAAAGTGACTGTGTTTACCTGAAACGAAGTATTGCTTGTAGGAAGACACAGAGCATGGCATTTAACTCCGTTTCTGAAGGGAAACACACAGCACAGTTCTCATCCATGAAACACACTCTGCTTTAGAGCAAGAAGCAAGCTCTTGCTTTGTATAGTCTCTAATAAGGCTGGAAATGTAAGTGTGCTCAGAACAAAAGAACTGTGTTTCCTACACACACGGACCATATCTAGTTCAACTCTGCTTCTGAAACTGATACAAACCACAGGTCATCTAACAACCAATGCTTTTCAAAGAAGAGTGTGAAACGTGTGTCCTATCTGAACGATTTAGATTCGTTTGAGCTGAAAAGTGACTGCGTTTAACTGAAACAAAGTCTTGCTTGTAGGAAGACACAGAGCATGGCATTTAACTCCGTTTCTGTAGGGAAAAACACAGCACAGTTCTCATCCATAAAACACACTCTGCTTTAGAGCAAGAAGCAAGCTCTTGCTTTGTATACTCTCTAATAAGGCTGGAAACGTGAGTGTGCTCAGAACAAAAGAACTGTGTTTCCTACACACACGCACCATATCTACTTCGACTCTGCTTCTGAAACTGATATAAACCACAGGTCCTCTAACATCCAATGCTTTTCAGTTAGAGCGAGAAAGGTGTGAGCTTCGTGAACAATGTAGCTTCGTTTGAGCTGAAAAGTGACTGCGTTTACCTGAAACGATGTCTTGCTTGTAGGAAGACACAGAGACTGGCATTTAACTCCATTTCTGTAGGGAAAAACACAGCACAGTTCTCATCCATGAAACACACTCTGCTTTAGAGCAAGAAACAAGCTCTTGCTTTCTAGAGTCTCTAATAAGGCTGGAAACGTGAGTGTGCTCAGAACAGAAGAACTGTGTTACCTACACACAGGGAACATATCTAGTTCAACTCTGCTTCTGAAACTGATACACACCACAAGTCATCTAACATCCAATGCTTTTCAGTGAAGAGTGAGAAACGTGTGACCTTCCTGAACGATTTTCCTTTGTTTGAGCTGAAAAGTGACTGCGTTTACATGAAATTTAGTCCTGCGTGTAGGAAGACACAGAACCTGGCATTTAACACCGTTTCTTTAGAAAAACACTCAGCACAGTTCTCATCCATGAAACACACTCTTCTTTAGAGCAAGCAGCAAGCTCTTTCTCTCTATAGTCTCTAATAAGGCTGGAAATGTAAGTGTGCTCAGAACAAAAGAACTGTGTTTCCTACACACACGGACCATATCTAGTTCAACTCTGCTTCTGAAACTGATACAAACCACAGGTCCTCTAACATCCAATGGTTTTCAGTTAAGAGCGAGTAAGGTGTGAGCTTCGTGAACAATGTAGCTTCGTTTGAGCTGAAAAGTGACTGCGTTTACCTGAAACGATGTCTTGCATGTAGGAAGAAAAAGAGCCTGGCATTTAACACCATTTCTGTAGGGAAAAACACAGCACAGTTCTCATCCATGAAACACACTCTGATTTAGAGCAATAAGCAAGCTCTTGCTTTCTATAGTCTCTAATAAGGCTGGAAACGTGAGTGTGCTCAGAACAGAAGAACTGTCTTACATACACACAGGGAACATATCTAGTTCAACTCTGCTTCTGAAACTGATACAAACCACAGGTCATCTAACATCCAATGCTTTTCAGTGAAGAGTGAGAAACGTGTGACCTTCCTGAACGATTTTTCTTTGTTTGAGCTGAAAAGTGACTGCGTTTACATGAAATTTAGTCCTGCGTGTAGGAAGACACAGAACCTGGCATTTAACACCGTTTCTTTAGGAAAACACTCAGCACAGTTCTCATCCATGAAACACACTCTGCTTTAGAGCAAGAAGCAAGCTCTTGCTTTCAAGGGTCTCTAATAAGGCTGGAAACGTGACTGTGCTCAAAACAAAACAACTGTGTTTCCTACACACACGCACCATATCTACTTCAACTCTGCTTCTGAAACTGATACAAACCACAGGTCCTCTAACATCAAATGCTTTTCAGTTAGAGCGAGAAAGGTGTGAGCTTCGTGAATGATGTAGCTTCGTTTGAGCTGAAAAGTGACTGCGTGTACCTGAAACGATGTCTTGCTTGTAGGAAGACACAGAGCCTGGCATTTAACACCATTTCTGTAGGGAAAAACACAGCACAGTTCTCATCTTTGAAACACACTCTTCTTTAGAGCAAGAAGCAAGCTCTTGCTTTCAAGGGTCTCTAATAAAGCTGGAAACGTGAGTATGCTCAAAACAAAAGAACTGTGTTTCCTACACACACGGACCATATCTAGTTCAACTCTGCTTCTAAAACTGATACAAACCACAGGTCCTGTAACATCCAATGCTTTTCAGTTAAGAGTGAGAAACGTGTGACCTTCCTGAACGATGTAGCTTCATTTGAGCTGAAAAGTGACTGTGTTTACCTGAAACGAAGGCTTGCTTGTAGGAAGACACAGAGCCTGGCATTTAACTCCATTTCTGTAGGGAAAAACACAGCACAGTTCTCATCCATGAAACACACTCTGCTTTAGAGCAAGAAACAAGCTCTTGCTTTCTATAGTCTCTAATAAGGCTGGAAACGTGAGTGTGCTCAGAACAGAAGAACTGTCTTACATACACACAGGGAACATATCTAGTTCAACTCTGCTTCTCAAACTGATACAAACCACAGGTCATCTAACATCCAATGCTTTTCAGTGAAGAGTGAGAAACGTGTGACCTTCCTGTACGATTTTCCTTTGTTTGAGCTGAAAAGTGACTGTGTTTACCTGAAACGAAGGCTTGCATGTAGGAAGACACAGAGCCTGGCACTTAACTCCGTTTCTGAAGGGAAACACACAGCACAGTTCTCATCCATGACACACTCTGCTTTAGAGCAAGAAGCAAGCTCTTGCTCTCTATAGTCTCTAATAAGGCTGGAAATGTAAGTGTGCTCAGAACAAAAGAACTGTGTTTCCTACACAACGGACCATATCGAGTTCTACTCTGCTTCTGAAACAGATAAAAACCACAGGTCCTCTAACATCAAAGGCTTTTCAGTTAACAGCGCGAAACTTGTGAGCTTCGTGAACAATGTAGATTCGTTTAAGATGAAAAGTGACTGCGTTTACCTGAAACGAAGTATTGCTTGTAGGAAGACACAGAGCATGGCATTTAACTCCGTTTCTGAAGGGAAACACACAGCACAGTTCTCATCCATGAAACACACTCTGCTTTAGAGCAAGAAGCAAGCTCTTGCTTTGTATAGTCTCTAATAAGGCTGGAAATGTAAGTGTGCTCAGAACAAAAGAACTGTGTTTCCTACACACACGGACCATATCTAGTTCAACTCTGCTTCTGAAACTGATACAAACCACAGGTCCTGTAACATCCAATGGTTTTCAGTTAAGAGCGAGTAAGGTGTGAGCTTGGTGAACAATGTAGCTTCGTTTGAGCTGAAAAGTGACTGCGTTTACCTGAAACGATGTCTTGCATGTAGGAAGAAAAAGAGCCTGGCATTTAACACCATTTCTGTAGGGAAAAACACAGCACAGTTCTCATCCATGAAACACACTCTGATTTAGAGCAATAAGCAAGCTCTTGCTTTCTATAGTCTCTAATAAGGCTGGAAACGTGAGTGTGCTCAGAACAGAAGAACTGTCTTACATACACACAGGGAACATATCTAGTTCAACTCTGCTTCTCAAACTGATACAAACCACAGGTCATCTAACATCCAATGCTTTTCAGTGAAGAGTGAGAAACGTGTGACCTTCCTGAACGATTTTCCTTTGTTTGAGCTGAAAAGTGACTGCGTTTACATGAAATTTAGTCCTGCGTGTAGGAAGACACAGAACCTGGCATTTAACACCGTTTCTTTAGGAAAACACTCAACACAGTTCTCATCCATGAAACACACTCTGCTTTAGAGCAAGAAGCAAGCTCTTGCTTTCAAGGGTCTCTAATAAGGCTGGAAACGTGAGTGTGCTCAGAACAAAAGAACTGTGTTTCCTACACACACGCACCATATCTACTTCGACTCTGCTTCTGAAACTGATATAAACCACAGGTCCTCTAACATCCAATGCTTTTCAGTTAGAGCGAGAAAGGTGTGAGCTTCGTGAACAATGTAGCTTCGTTTGAGCTGAAAAGTGACTGCGTTTACCTGAAACGATGTCTTGCTTGTAGGAAGACACAGAGACTGGCATTTAACTCCATTTCTGTAGGGAAAAACACAGCACAGTTCTCATCCATGAAACACACTCTGCTTTAGAGCAAGAAACAAGCTCTTGCTTTCTAGAGTCTCTAATAAGGCTGGAAACGTGAGTGTGCTCAGAACAGAAGAACTGTGTTACCTACACACAGGGAACATATCTAGTTCAACTCTGCTTCTGAAACTGATACACACCACAAGTCATCTAACATCCAATGCTTTTCAGTGAAGAGTGAGAAACGTGTGACCTTCCTGAACGATTTTCCTTTGTTTGAGCTGAAAAGTGACTGCGTTTACATGAAATTTAGTCCTGCGTGTAGGAAGACACAGAACCTGGCATTTAACACCGTTTCTTTAGAAAAACACTCAGCACAGTTCTCATCCATGAAACACACTCTTCTTTAGAGCAAGCAGCAAGCTCTTTCTCTCTATAGTCTCTAATAAGGCTGGAAATGTAAGTGTGCTCAGAACAAAAGAACTGTGTTTCCTACACACACGGACCATATCTAGTTCAACTCTGCTTCTGAAACTGATACAAACCACAGGTCCTCTAACATCCAATGGTTTTCAGTTAAGAGCGAGTAAGGTGTGAGCTTCGTGAACAATGTAGCTTCGTTTGAGCTGAAAAGTGACTGCGTTTACCTGAAACGATGTCTTGCATGTAGGAAGAAAAAGAGCCTGGCATTTAACACCATTTCTGTAGGGAAAAACACAGCACAGTTCTCATCCATGAAACACACTCTGATTTAGAGCAATAAGCAAGCTCTTGCTTTCTATAGTCTCTAATAAGGCTGGAAACGTGAGTGTGCTCAGAACAGAAGAACTGTCTTACATACACACAGGGAACATATCTAGTTCAACTCTGCTTCTGAAACTGATACAAACCACAGGTCATCTAACATCCAATGCTTTTCAGTGAAGAGTGAGAAACGTGTGACCTTCCTGAACGATTTTTCTTTGTTTGAGCTGAAAAGTGACTGCGTTTACATGAAATTTAGTCCTGCGTGTAGGAAGACACAGAACCTGGCATTTAACACCGTTTCTTTAGGAAAACACTCAGCACAGTTCTCATCCATGAAACACACTCTGCTTTAGAGCAAGAAGCAAGCTCTTGCTTTCAAGGGTCTCTAATAAGGCTGGAAACGTGACTGTGCTCAAAACAAAACAACTGTGTTTCCTACACACACGCACCATATCTACTTCAACTCTGCTTCTGAAACTGATACAAACCACAGGTCCTCTAACATCAAATGCTTTTCAGTTAGAGCGAGAAAGGTGTGAGCTTCGTGAATGATGTAGCTTCGTTTGAGCTGAAAAGTGACTGCGTGTACCTGAAACGATGTCTTGCTTGTAGGAAGACACAGAGCCTGGCATTTAACACCATTTCTGTAGGGAAAAACACAGCACAGTTCTCATCTTTGAAACACACTCTTCTTTAGAGCAAGAAGCAAGCTCTTGCTTTCAAGGGTCTCTAATAAAGCTGGAAACGTGAGTATGCTCAAAACAAAAGAACTGTGTTTCCTACACACACGGACCATATCTAGTTCAACTCTGCTTCTAAAACTGATACAAACCACAGGTCCTGTAACATCCAATGCTTTTCAGTTAAGAGTGAGAAACGTGTGACCTTCCTGAACGATGTAGCTTCATTTGAGCTGAAAAGTGACTGTGTTTACCTGAAACGAAGGCTTGCTTGTAGGAAGACACAGAGCCTGGCATTTAACTCCATTTCTGTAGGGAAAAACACAGCACAGTTCTCATCCATGAAACACACTCTGCTTTAGAGCAAGAAACAAGCTCTTGCTTTCTATAGTCTCTAATAAGGCTGGAAACGTGAGTGTGCTCAGAACAGAAGAACTGTCTTACATACACACAGGGAACATATCTAGTTCAACTCTGCTTCTCAAACTGATACAAACCACAGGTCATCTAACATCCAATGCTTTTCAGTGAAGAGTGAGAAACGTGTGACCTTCCTGAACGATTTTCCTTTGTTTGAGCTGAAAAGTGACTGTGTTTACCTGAAACGAAGGCTTGCATGTAGGAAGACACAGAGCCTGGCACTTAACTCCGTTTCTGAAGGGAAACACACAGCACAGTTCTCATCCATGACACACTCTGTTTTAGAGCAAGAAGCAAGCTCTTGCTCTCTATAGTCTCTAATAAGGCTGGAAATGTAAGTGTGCTCAGAACAAAAGAACTGTGTTTCCTACACAACGGACCATATCGAGTTCTACTCTGCTTCTGAAACAGATAAAAACCACAGGTCCTCTAACATCAAAGGCTTTTCAGTTAACAGCGCGAAACTTGTGAGCTTCGTGAACAATGTAGATGCGTTTAAGATGAAAAGTGACTGCGTTTACCTGAAACGAAGTATTGCTTGTAGGAAGACACAGAGCATGGCATTTAACTCCGTTTCTGAAGGGAAACACACAGCACAGTTCTCATCCATGAAACACACTCTGCTTTAGAGCAAGAAGCAAGCTCTTGCTTTGTATAGTCTCTAATAAGGCTGGAAATGTAAGTGTGCTCAGAACAAAAGAACTGTGTTTCCTACACACACGGACCATATCTAGTTCAACTCTGCTTCTGAAACTGATACAAACCACAGATCCTCTAACATCCAATGGTTTTCAGTTAAGAGCGAGTAAGGTGTGAGCTTGGTGAACAATGTAGCTTCGTTTGAGCTGAAAAGTGACTGCGTTTACCTGAAACGATGTCTTGCATGTAGGAAGAAAAAGAGCCTGGCATTTAACACCATTTCTGTAGGGAAAAACACAGCACAGTTCTCATCCATGAAACACACTCTGATTTAGAGCAATAAGCAAGCTCTTGCTTTCTATAGTCTCTAATAAGGCTGGAAACGTGAGTGTGCTCAGAACAGAAGAACTGTCTTACATACACACAGGGAACATATCTAGTTCAACTCTGCTTCTCAAACTGATACAAACCACAGGTCATCTAACATCCAATGCTTTTCAGTGAAGAGTGAGAAACGTGTGACCTTCCTGAACGATTTTCCTTTGTTTGAGCTGAAAAGTGACTGCGTTTACATGAAATTTAGTCCTGCGTGTAGGAAGACACAGAACCTGGCATTTAACACCGTTTCTTTAGGAAAACACTCAACACAGTTCTCATCCATGAAACACACTCTGCTTTAGAGCAAGAAGCAAGCTCTTGCTTTCAAGGGTCTCTAATAAGGCTGGAAACGTGAGTGTGCTCAAAACAAAACAACTGTGTTTCCTACACACACGCACCATATCTACTTCAACTCTGCTTCTGAAACTGATACAAACCACAGGTCCTCTAACATCAAATGCTTTTCAGTTAGAGCGAGAAAGGTGTGAGCTTCGTGAATGATGTAGCTTCGTTTGAGCTGAAAAGTGACTGCGTGTACCTGAAACGATGTCTTGCTTGTAGGAAGACACAGAGCCTGGCATTTAACACCATTTCTGTAGGGAAAAACACAGCACAGTTCTCATCTTTGAAACACACTCTTCTTTAGAGCAAGAAGCAAGCTCTTGCTTTCAAGGGTCTCTAATAAAGCTGGAAACGTGAGTATGCTCAAAACAAAAGAACTGTGTTTCCTACACACACGGACCATATCTAGTTCAACTCTGCTTCTAAAACTGATACAAACCACAGGTCCTGTAACATCCAATGCTTTTCAGTTAAGAGTGAGAAACGTGTGACCTTCCTGAACGATGTAGCTTCATTTGAGCTGAAAAGTGACTGTGTTTACCTGAAACGAAGGCTTGCTTGTAGGAAGACACAGAGCCTGGCATTTAACTCCATTTCTGTAGGGAAAAACACAGCACAGTTCTCATCCATGAAACACACTCTGCTTTAGAGCAAGAAACAAGCTCTTGCTTTCTATAGTCTCTAATAAGGCTGGAAACGTGAGTGTGCTCAGAACAGAAGAACTGTCTTACATACACACAGGGAACATATCTAGTTCAACTCTGCTTCTCAAACTGATACAAACCACAGGTCATCTAACATCCAATGCTTTTCAGTGAAGAGTGAGAAACGTGTGACCTTCCTGAACGATTTTCCTTTGTTTGAGCTGAAAAGTGACTGTGTTTACCTGAAACGAAGGCTTGCATGTAGGAAGACACAGAGCCTGGCACTTAACTCCGTTTCTGAAGGGAAACACACAGCACAGTTCTCATCCATGACACACTCTGCTTTAGAGCAAGAAGCAAGCTCTTGCTCTCTATAGTCTCTAATAAGGCTGGAAATGTAAGTGTGCTCAGAACAAAAGAACTGTGTTTCCTACACAACGGACCATATCGAGTTCTACTCTGCTTCTGAAACAGATAAAAACCACAGGTCCTCTAACATCAAAGGCTTTTCAGTTAACAGCGCGAAACTTGTGAGCTTCGTGAACAATGTAGATTCGTTTAAGATGAAAAGTGACTGCGTTTACCTGAAACGAAGTATTGCTTGTAGGAAGACACAGAGCATGGCATTTAACTCCGTTTCTGAAGGGAAACACACAGCACAGTTCTCATCCATGAAACACACTCTGCTTTAGAGCAAGAAGCAAGCTCTTGCTTTGTATAGTCTCTAATAAGGCTGGAAATGTAAGTGTGCTCAGAACAAAAGAACTGTGTTTCCTACACACACGGACCATATCTAGTTCAACTCTGCTTCTGAAACTGATACAAACCACAGGTCCTCTAACATCCAATGCTTTTCAGTTAAGAGTGAGAAACGTGTGACCTTCCTGAATGATGTAGCTTCATTTGAGCTGAAAAGTGACTGTGTTTACCTGAAACGAAGGCTTGCTTGTAGGAAGACACAGAGCCTGGCATTTAACTCCATTTCTGTAGGGAAAAACACAGCACAGTTCTCATCCATGAAACACACTCTGCTTTAGAGCAAGAAACAAGCTCTTGCTTTCTATAGTCTCTAATAAGGCTGGAAACGTGAGTGTGCTCAGAACAGAAGAACTGTGTTACCTACACACAGGGAACATATCTAGTTCAACTCTGCTTCTGAAACTGATACACACCACAAGTCATCTAACATCCAATGCTTTTCAGTGAAGAGTGAGAAACGTGTGACCTTCCTGAACGATTTTCCTTTGTTTGAGCTGAAAAGTGACTGCGTTTACATGAAATTTAGTCCTGCGTGTAGGAAGACACAGAAGCTGGCATTTAACACCGTTTCTTTAGAAAAACACTCAGCACAGTTCTCATCCATGAAACACACTCTTCTTTAGAGCAAGCAGCAACCTCTTGCTTTCAAGGGTCTCTAATAAGGCTGGAAACGTGAGTGTGCTCAAAACAAAAGAACTGTGTTTCCTACACACACAGACCATATCTAGTTCAACTCTGCTTCTGAAACTGATACAAACCACAGGTCCTCTAACATTCAATGCTTTTCAGTTAAGAGTGAGTAACGTGTGACCTTCCTGAACGATGTAGCTTCATTTGAGGTGAAAAGTGACTGTGTTTACCTGAAACGAAGGCTTGCTTGTAGGAAGACACAGAGCCTGGCATTTAACTCCATTTCTGTAGGGAAAAACACAGCACAGTTCTCATCCATGAAACACACTCTGCTTTAGAGCAAGAAACAAGCTATTGCTTTCTATAGTCTCTAATAAGGCTGGAAACGTGAGTGTGCTCAGAACAGAAGAACTGTGTTACCTACACACAGGGAACATATCTAGTTCAACTCTGCTTCTGAAACTGATACACACCACAGGTCATCTAACATCCAATGCTTTTCAGTGAAGAGTGAGAAACGTGTGACCTTCCTGAACGATTTTCCTTTGTTTGAGCTGAAAAGTGACTGCGTTTACATGAAATTTAGTCCTGCGTGTAGGAAGACACAGAACCTGGCATTTAACACCGTTTCTTTAGGAAAACACTCAGCACAGTTCTCATCCATGAAACACACTCTGCTTTAGAGCAAGAAGCAAGCTCTTGCTTTCAAGGGTCTCTAATAAGGCTGGAAACGTGAGTGTGCTCAAAACAAAAGAACTGTGTTTCCTACACACACGCACCATATCTACTTCAACTCTGCTTCTGAAACTGATACAAACCACAGGTCCTCTAACATCAAATGCTTTTCAGTTAGAGCGAGAAAGGTGTGAGCTTCGTGAATGATGTAGCTTCGTTTGAGCTGAAAAGTGACTGCATGTACCTGAAACGATGTCTTGCTTGTAGGAAGACACAGAGCCTGGCATTTAACAACATTTCTGTAGGGAAAAACACAGCACAGTTCTCATCTTTGAAACACACTCTTCTTTAGAGCAAGAAGCAAGCTCTTGCTTTCAAGGGTCTCTAATAAAGCTGGAAACGTGAATATGCTCAAAACAAAAGAACTGTGTTTCCTACACACACGGACCATATCTAGTTCAACTGTGCTTCTAAAACTGATACAAACCACAGGTCCTCTAACATCCAATGCTTTTCAGTTAAGAGTGAGACACGTGTGACCTTCCTGAACGATGTAGCTTCATTTGAGCTGAAAAGTGACTGTGTTTACCTGAAACGAAGGCTTGCATGTAGGAAGACACAGAGCCTGGCACTTAACTCCGTTTCTGAAGGGAAACACACAGCACAGTTCTCATCCATGACACACTCTGATTTAGAGCAAGAAGCAAGCTCTTGCTCTCTATAGTCTCTAATAAGGCTGGAAATGTAAGTGTGCTCAGAACAAAAGAACTGTGTTTCCTACACAACGGACCATATCTAGTTCAACTCTGCTTCTGAAACTGATACAAACCACAGGTCTTCTAACAACCAATGCTTTTCAGAGAAGAGTGAGAAACGTGTGACCTTCCTGAACGATTTATCTTCGTTTGAGCAGAAAAGTGACTGTGTTTACCTGAAACGAAGTCTCGCTTGTAGGAAGACACAGAGCCTGGCATTTAACTCCGTTTCCAAAGGGAAACACACAGCACAGTTCTCATCCATGAAACACACTCAGCTTTAGAGCAAGAAGCAAGCTCTTGCTTTGTATACTCTCTAATAAGGCTGGAAACGTAAGTGTGCTCAGAACAAAAGAACTGTGTTTCCTACACACACGCACCATATCTAGTTCAACTCGGCTTCTGAAACTGATACAAACCACAGGTCCTCTAACATCCAATGCTTTTCAGTTAAGAGTGAGAAACGTGTGACCTTCCTGAACGATGTAGCTTCATTTGAGCTGAAAAGTGACTGTGTTTACCTGAAACGAAGGCTTGCTTGTAGGAAGACACAGAGCCTGGCATTTAACTCCATTTCTGTAGGGAAAAACACAGCACAGTTCTCATCCATGAAACACACTCTGCTTTAGAGCAAGAAACAAGCTCTTGCTTTCTATAGTCTCTAATAAGGCTGGAAACGTGAGTGTGCTCAGAACAGAAGAACTGTCTTACATACACACAGGGAACATATCTAGTTCAACTCTGCTTCTCAAACTGATACAAACCACAGGTCATCTAACATCCAATGCTTTTCAGTGAAGAGTGAGAAACGTGTGACCTTCCTGAACGATTTTCCTTTGTTTGAGCTGAAAAGTGACTGTGTTTACCTGAAACGAAGGCTTGCATGTAGGAAGACACAGAGCCTGGCACTTAACTCCGTTTCTGAAGGGAAACACACAGCACAGTTCTCATCCATGACACACTCTGCTTTAGAGCAAGAAGCAAGCTCTTGCTCTCTATAGTCTCTAATAAGGCTGGAAATGTAAGTGTGCTCAGAACAAAAGAACTGTGTTTCCTACACAACGGACCATATCGAGTTCTACTCTGCTTCTGAAACAGATAAAAACCACAGGTCCTCTAACATCAAAGGCTTTTCAGTTAACAGTGCGAAACTTGTGAGCTTCGTGAACAATGTAGATTTGTTTAAGATGAAAAGTGACTGCGTTTACCTGAAACGAAGTATTGCTTGTAGGAAGACACAGAGCATGGCATTTAACTCCGTTTCTGAAGGGAAACACACAGCACAGTTCTCATCCATGAAACACACTCTGCTTTAGAGCAAGAAGCAAGCTCTTGCTTTCTAGAGTCTCTAATAAGGCGGGAAACGTGAGAGTGCTCAGAACAAAAGAACTGTGTTTCCTACACACACGCACCATATCTAGTTCAACTCTGCTTCTGAAACTGATACAAACCACAGGTCCTCTAACATCCAATGGTTTTCAGTTAAGAGCGAGTAAGGTGTGAGCTTCGTGAACAATGTAGCTTCGTTTGAGCTGAAAAGTGACTGCGTTTACCTGAAACGATGTCTTGCATGTAGGAAGAAAAAGAGCCTGGAATTTAACTCCATAGGGAAAAACACAGCACAGTTCTCATCCATGAAACACACTCTGATTTAGAGCAATAAGCAACCTCTTGCTTTCTATAGTCTCTAATAAGGCTGGAAACGTGAGAGTGCTCAGAACAAAAGAACTGTGTTACCTAAACACAGGGAACATATCTAGTTCAACTCTGCTTCTGAAAGTGATTCAAACCACAGGTCATCTAACAACCAATGCTTTTCAGAGAAGAGTGAGAAACGTGTGACCTTCCTGAACGATTTAGATTCGTTTGAGCAGAAAAGTGACTGCGTTTACCTGAAACGAAGTCTTGCTTGTAGGAAGACACAGAGCCTGGCATTTAACTCCGTTTCCAAAGGGAAACACACAGCACAGTTCTCATCCATGAAACACACTCAGCTTTAGAGCAAGAAGTAAGCTCTTGCTTTGTATACTCTCTAATAAGGCTGGAAACGTAAGTGTGCTCAGAACAAAAGAACTGTGTTTCCTACAAACACGCACCATATCTAGTTCAACTCTGCTTCTGAAACTGATATAAACCACAGGTCCTCTAACATCCAATGCTTTTCAGTTAGAGCGAGAAAGGTGTGAGCTTCGTGAACGATGTAGCTTCGTTTGAGCTGAAAAGTGACTGCGTTTACCTGAAACGATGTCTTGCTTGTAGGAAGACACAGAGCCTGGCATTTAACTCCATTTCTGTAGGGAAAAACACAGCACAGTTCTAATCCATGAAACACACTCTGCTTTAGAGCAAGAAGCAAGCTCTTGCTTTCTAGAGTCTCTAATAATGCTGGAAACGTGAGTGTGCTCAGAACAAAAGAACTGTGTTTCCTACACACACGG